>VZTT01016466.1:20491-41512 GCA_013400855.1 Buphagus erythrorhynchus | reverse complement strand
GCTCTCATGTTACCTGTGTGGTAGCTTGATCAACTTGTGTACTCGTTTGAGTCAGTTTATCTCTGGTTTTGTTCAGAATTTTATCCTTCTCAGTCAATTCCAATTTCAGTCTGTCCAGCTCCAGTTCAGTCTCTTGATGTTTATTCATATGGGACCTCTTCAGTTTTTCTTGAGTTTGCAATTGCTGCTCTAGGTCTTTAATAATGGAATTCAGTTCTGAATTTTAAAAATGGTAAAGATTAAAGATACTTTCTGCTTTGGAAGGCACCTCTTCCAAGTATTTAAAATGTTTCATAATAACCCAGTTTCCTGACACAGGCAGACACCCTGTAAAATTTTCAGCAAGTTAAAATAAGTTTTAACTGTCTTCTACTGTGACAACAATGACAAAAACTATCAAGACTGAAAGACAGTTAAGTCTAAATCAATAATTTGTACTTCATAAGGAAGAACACAGAAACATGAGAGCTCAGGAACAAGTACTGCAAAAGCAAAGACAATTTACTCCTCTGCTGGTTTATTTTTGTTTGGTTTTGTTACTGTTTGTAAACATGCAGAAACATGTCACTTGAAATATCTATTATATTTTTTTCTTTTTATAAGTATGTCTACTACAAGCATTTGCTTGGGGCAACTGTGCTTCCAAAAGACTTTTCAACTATTTAGTAATTGGAAATGTCCCATTTAATATTTTAATCTTTTTCCTTCTCAAAACTGCATACATACAAAACTAAACCAAGTAATACTCTCACAGTACACATAAGTAAGAATTTATTTTCCAAAAACCACAACAGTAGAAACACAATTCACTGTAGAAAACATAAGTCAGCTACAGGAAGCATTATCCAGAATTACTATTATCTGGTTTTGGCAAGTTTTTTGTTTTGTTGTGTTTTTTTTTCTTTTGTTGTTGTTACTTTCAGTCTTTTTTTAACAAAACAAAACAAACAAAAAAAAGGCCTGTCTTCCTGATTCTGAATTTCTATGGCTTCCAAGGTGAAAAAGCCACCAAAACTGAAGCTGTGAAATATTTGAATTACGAGTTTGGAGAGTACAGGGACCTGTAAATCAGTGGAAAAGCTGTCCAAAGAGTACAAATAACTGGCTCAAGTGAATGCTCAGCAAATCCACAATAAACTAACTATTTCCTCTCTTACAACTATCAGGTGTCAGGAATGATTATTTCTTCATGTCGGTATGTGCAATACAAGACCATATCTTGGGTTTTGATTGCATGTGTACTTTTGCAGCATACTTCATTTTGTGCTTCCTGTAGCATCCATCATGGACCAAATCAGTTATGCACTAAGCATGTTCATTCATCAAATTCTTAAGACAGTTATTGCTCAGTCAAAAGTATCAATAGTACAGACAAATAAGGAAACAACAGAATTGAATTTAAAAGTGACACACAATGAAATACTGAAGAGCTTTTTTAGCTGTTTTAAGAAGATTGTTCCTCGAGCAATGGGATTAATGGAAAAAGGCATTTTCCTTTTAGATTTTCCTACTCAGCCCAAAAATACAAACTGTTCCCTTCTGCTTCTCATACCCCTTATGTAGAAGATACCACAGCTTGTAGGTCATCTCTGTGTATGACTGCTCACTGAAAATACAACAGCAGCCAACAGGGCCAGCTACCAGAGGCAACAACAAGTATCTTTTTCTTTTCCTTACTAAAGCACTAATTTCAATAGCTTGCTTCTACCTGCATACCAGTTTTCACGAAACCATACAGGAAACTGCCTCTAGGTCTTAAAGAAATGCATCAGATACCTTGGTTTTGTGCTCTTAGCTGGATCATGAGGGAAGAATTTGAGTTCTCAGCAAAGCTGTTGTCAAACTCGTTCTTCTCTGACAGAGTACTTGAATTTGTTTCTTTATCCCATGAAAAGGAGGATGCTGCAGAACTTCCCCTTGCAGGTGTTTCTTGGTTTCTAGCTGGTGTCTTTTCCTGTTGCCATGAAAACACGGATGAGGAAGTCTGATGCCGAGCAATATCTCTGTGACTCAAAGAGCTTTGAGGATGAGGCTGATTTATTTTCTATGTCCAAAAAAAGAAAAGGACATACCTTTAGACCGTTGCTTATCCAATATATAACAAAATANNNAGTTCCTTATCCAACATATAATAAAATAACTAAATTAACATTGATAGCTAATCATCACTCCACATTGTTATTCCATCACAGCACCTGCCAGTGCCAAGTCCTGATACATGCCATTTTTTATGCTATGTAAATTAAAAAACTTTAGCCCAAGTATCCAAACATAGCTGATACTTATAAATATAAACCAGCATATCAGAAAAAGTATTTTGATCTGTGTATCTTTACAAGTAACATACATAAATTTTTGTCTTTTTCAAGAGAGATCCCATCATTTAACTCCTACATTTTTAAAATCAAAGGCTACATTTTTGCAGGCAAGTGAAGACAAGTAAGTTGCAAGAAAAAAGAATAGAAGTCTAGACTAACATATCTGATATTTGACNTTTTTTTTTTCCTCCTTAAGTCAAAAAACCCCAAACAAACAAAACCTCAAACAGTAAAGCCCCTATTGTTTTTTAACTGGATTTTGAAATGCAGTTCATTTGAATGACTTTTTCTTAAACTAAATCCCTAAACCATAATACCCAGTGTGACATCTCAGTCAATCCAGAGAATATGCTGTTATCTAGGAACAGCTATGCCAAGATGAGAAATCTATATTACATTGTCCAGAATGTTGTGTCCAATCCTGTAAAATAACTTGTTAACAGACAAAGAGGAAAAGAAAACTAAGCATGCATGCAGTAATAACTTCCTCTATATGCCATTTAAATTTACAGTTTGAGACAAAAGTTTGAATCCAGAACCAGCCACAATGAGAATCAAATGATTCCTGGAACCATAGACTAGGAGTCCGAATTTATCAGGTATACCTTTTTCAAATTATATTTTCCTGATGCATTACTTCACTATTCTTTTTTAAGTTGAATTTTACTCACAATCTTAATTATTGCAAGTGTTACAAAATACAGTGTGGTCTTCAACCACATTATTCAACCCTTTTTCAGAACACTAATCAATATGCTGAATAGTACAGTTCTCTTTACCAAGCCTTGTCAGGCTCCTCTGTTGACCATTTCCCAGTAAAAATGGATTATTTTTTGCCACTCTGCATTCAATCTTTTCCCTTAAAATTGCAAGAACTCCCCTCAATTTTTTTCCCTTTCATCAGTGTACATCCAACAACACTACATTGAGTCACACTTACCTTACACATTTTCTGATTTGTTCTTAAAAGAAAAACCCCAAAAGGTCAGAAAATGTATGAGGCATGATTTGCCTTTATCAATATATGGTTGACCTTTTCTCCATATGCCTACACATGCTTCAACAAATATATCGTGTCACATTTCTAACAATTTGCCTAGGACAAAAAGTTGGCCTGACAAAACTGTATTTCCAGGAAGCAGCACTGTGTTTTTTCTAATGTCATCATCCTTGTCCCCTTCCAATGTCAAGAGAAGAATGAGGCAACATTGCACATCACAGTGATTCAGTAGTCCCTCACTGCAGTGCCCTACCAATTACTGGGCAAATATTCTCTGTATCTGATGATTTTTTATTACTATTCATTTTATCAATCTAATTTAAGACTACTTCTGGCTTTCCAATGCGAGGCTGTGCCACAGATTCAACCCCAATGAAAAAAGGCTCTGATATAGAAAAGTTTTTAAACCTTTACATAGTAAGTACCAAAGATAAAATTATTTCACATTTTCTGCAATGGCTTTTTCCTTGAGGGCTTTCATATCTTATTCATCTTGTTCTCAGAGATTAGCTAATACTGTTTCTCCTTCGTATATGTTTGAAAGATTTATGGGTTTCTATTTTCTAGGTGTGAATTATTTCTCACAATCTTTTTCAAGGCTATTTTACTATCCTATTGTATTTAACTTGGCATAACTGACACTGTTTTATCTTGTCCTTGCTTGCAGGAGACTTCCAGTTTCTGAAAGATGTGTTCTCATTTTTAATGTCCTTCTTTCCTCTGCTATTCAAAGAGGATGACTTTTCTGAATTCTCCAAGATTACTTCTGAATGGCAGTACACACAGATTAATCCTCTTTTTTCTTTTGAAATTATATTTGATGTGATATATAATATTTTTCACTAGTTCTCCATTTCATTTTCCAAGTTCACTGAGTGGTTACTTTCTTAAGATATCACACAAACCATTTCTATGAGATACTTACCTTAAGCTGGATGGTTCTAAGTTGTAATTCTAGCTCTTTATTTTCTTGTACTATTTTCTTGTATTTTTCTTCTAGTTCTTCAAACTTAGCATCTACAAAGACATGATGAATAGTTCTTCATGATCTGCCTTAGTCCAACCAGTTTTTCACTCAATCCTGACATGTTTTCTTACCCCTATGGGTCCCTTCTAACTTGAAATATTCTAGTATTCAATGATCATAATGAATTTAAGACTCCAGCTTTCAAAGGAAAAGATCTCCCCAGTTATACAATCTTAAATAAAGTTAGGTAAATATTTTTAATCTTATCCCTATTTCAGGAGTGCCATGCTTAGTGGAATGCTTGACAGTGCCACTAACTGCACCCCTTTTCAGGTATGCATCAAGAAAGTCAAAGGAGCAGGAGTGTAAGCAATTATCTCGGATTTCCCACTGGAGTAAGACTGAGACACCAAACTCACAGAACATTTGTTCATAGCACTGAAAGAGGTAAATAACATGTACAATATTGAACACAAAGTTTTTCAGCATAAAGAGCATAAGGGTGTCTGGCTACAGAATTCTCCACTTAAGGAAACTTCTTGTTGTTTTTCCAATTCATTCAAATATTTTGAATCTTTTTGATGTCCCTGTTTTGAAGATAGAAGTGAAGCTTTGAAATGGATACAGAGCATTAATTGTGTAGATTATCAATCACAGTAACAGTCTAAGCAAAAAGTAATTTTCCAAAGAAATAACACATTTAACTGTTGATTGCATTTTAGTTAAAGCAACTGTGGTAAAGAGAGAAAGAAATTTATTCCCCACAATATGTAGAGAAGAGCTGACACCAGGAACAGGCATTCAAAGGATTGCTGCAGTCAATTGAAGGATATCCTACTACTATTCCATGTCCATCAATGTAGCATTAAAAAGATGCAATATTTGTGATGTGTTCAATCTGCACTAATAATTTTTAAAATTGAAATCTAGGGTGCTAAAAATTACTTACTCTCATAATAACTTTTATAAGAGAGGCTAGGCAACTCAATACAAGTGTAATGTTTAAAATACTCAACTTTTCCAAGAAAACTGACAGTCAGCTATTTGTGCTGGATGAAGAAATGTGTAATTTACCATTATTACTTTGAGCTGGTGTTAAAGGAACAGTAAAGCTTTTCTGTGGAGTGCCACTGAATGATACATCTCCTGCAGTCAATGTTTGCTGACTTCTCTCAAGCTCACATTTGCATCTGTTTAGGAAAGAAGCAGCAGCATAAATTAATAATGGAAACTAAAAAGTTAACTAGCTATTTTTAAGAGCCTAACATACACTAATAAGTTATATGATTCTAAGAATTTAAAGACCAAGTCAAGACACCTCCACTGAAAAATTCTAGGTGGTATAACACAAAAACATGAACATATTTTATTTAGAATTCCAACATATTTAATCAAGTACAAAGGAGTCAAAGCTAAAACACAAAATCAAACCCCAAGTATGAAAATCTGTTAGAACTGTTTGAAGTCTCACTGTATGAAGTTGTAGTTCAGCTAAACATACCCAAATCACTGTAAGCACTGAGAATACTAAACTCTTGCTCTTCAGGAAGCATCTTTATGGCAGCAAACACAACTTTTAATTGCTATGTTCTGATACTGCACAGTTTCAGAAAACCACGCATACTTCATGAAAATGCAAGGGAATACTCTCCACTCAACAGTGTATTTTTCTTGTGTTCCATTTACACCACTACCCAAAACACCACAGCAGACAACCCATTAGAGTGACTTTCGTGAGCTTGAAAAGTTACAAGGGCATCCAATTAAACAATATAACAAGTTTGGATACAATAACTTTTATCCTGCTCAGTGAGCACAGGTCAGTAAGATGCTGGTTCCAGGCTGTAGGCCATTGCATCAGAGACTCCACATTTGGCTTTTTTATTTTCCCCTTCTTTTACAGCACAACATCAAGAGCTCCTCTCCCACAGGACTGTCAGTTGGGATGAAGTGGCAAATGACCACGTAGCAGACAAAATGCAGACAAATGCAAAATCACAAACAATTGCAAAGAATGAGGTACATGCAGTAACTGATATTTTGTAATGAAGAATTATGGAAAATAATATAATGGGAAGGGAGAACTCAGCAAACCAGACTTAGTTTTGAGAACAGATAAATGGAACACATATCAGCTCAAAACCTCTTTGTCCCAACATTTGACAGCAGATACTGAGAACATTGGTGAGGTTTTATCAACCCTGTGGAACCTCCACAGAATCTCATAGATTCTTCACTGGTGGATCTCAGCAAATCCTTGCACAATGTTGGTGTTTCTATATACCATAAATTGTGTTGTATTATTTCTCACAGCAGGAAAATACCTCACCTCTCTTAAGTTTTCACAAAAATCAAAGAGAAAAAAAGAAATAAAAATTAAAAGTGCAACATACCTCTCTTTATTTGCTTCCATAAGGACATGTATGACACATGAGAAAAAAAAAATGACAAAATAACCTTTGTAAATATGCTGGAGACATACAGCAAGTCCTCACCTTTTCAGTTCTTGTTCTAGCCTTTCAATGTCCTTCTTGAAGGAATTCAGCTGACCTGACTGAATGTTGACCTGAGATTCTTTTACTTGAAGATCATGTGAAATTTTCTGCTTTGCTTTCTCAAGATTATCACACGATTCCATCAAGCTCTGGTTTTCTCTTTTTAGTATTGCAGATTCATTTTTTTCATTTTCGACCTAGTTGGAACACAGAGACATTTTCGAAATTATCAACTCCTCTCTATACTTTGGTACATTTATTGTTTTAGTAACACAAAGTTTACATGCTGTTATTTTCTTCCTAACACTTCAAAATCCTGACAGCTCTAAAAACCTCAGATGTACATATTGTTTAAATATTCTTGGATGTGAACAAAAAACACATTTCCTAAAACTCAACTCAGTAATATTAACAGTTTCTATTTATTGATGAGATATAAGCTCTTCAAAAAATTAATCAATCCCTAAATACTAATAACCATCATTAGTCCACATTCTTCAGTGATCGTCTCACTTCTCTTTCCAGCCTATCTTTAGCAGCCAGAAGACTTTGGATTACTCCACAAAGTGTGCACAATAATTATCAAAGGTCACAGCTTTGAAGATGGAGTCTGGCAGGAAAGATGTCCTTCTCCTTCCCAGAGGACCATCATCTTTGGTACAGTGTTATTCTTTTAACTGAAAATTGTACTACCTGCTGCTTCTGAGAGTTTTAAAGCACTCCTTTTTGTTTGGGGAGCACTGCAGTTTCTTGGAATGGTTGAAAACAATTTCCTGGAAACTCACAGGAAAAAACTCAAAGAAAACTGGTAGGCTTAAGATTTTCTAGAAAGTTGTAGCAATCTAAAGGGAATAACAGGAAACCTTCGTAAATTGAACCAAACGGGTCACTGCTGACCTGAAGCATGGTAGAACCCTGACCAATCAGACCTTTTAGTCCCCTGGTTAGAGGGCTGACAGGGTAGAGTTAGATGAGGCGTAAAATTACAGCCCTAAAAACAAAAAGGAGCACCAAATACTAAACCCCCAGTCTCTACAAGGAAAAAACTAAGATTATAGGTATCTGTAGGCAAGGTGAAATAGGAAGAGGCTGCCAACTGTGCAGCTCTGGTATATAAAATAGGCCTAGTCATCATCATGGATTTTAACAGGCATAACAATATAATGTTTATTTTCCTACTCATAAAGAGTTGCAGAAAAACCTCAAAGTACACATAAATACCTAGAATTGAACAATCATGCCAAACAGATAGGAAGCAGGAATTACATTAACAACCAAGAAGAACTAAACAGAGGGAAGAACATGATGCATATTAAGTAAGATGAAGAGAAACAGTTTAATTCTGTGCTACCTTTCCTTTCAATCAGGGAGAGGAAGCAAACCACTAACCCGTTCCCTAATAACCACCAGAAAATAAACTATTATAACAGTGTTTGGCATGGAGAATGGCATTTTGGGTTACCTTCTGCTTCTGTTTCTGCAAAGCTGCCTCCAAAGTCTCTAGCTGGTATTGCCTTTGCTGGCGCTCCTTTTTAAGCTTATCCACTTGACTTTCCAGCTCATGGATCTTCTGCAGGACTCTGGGGGAGAGGCCCTCTTTCCATTCCTCCACAGCCCAGCTCATACTGGCTGGGTTCTTGTTTCACATAAAACGGAAAGTATGATGCCTGAAACACAAAGACAACGACAATGAGACCTTCCAAGACGTTAAATAAGGGTGCTTTTTAAAGAAATTGCGGTTTTTAGGCTTAGCAGCAATTAGAATACGGCATTCCTGATCACCCCTTAAAAATACTAGGTCCTATTTTGACACACTCCTATGCAGTTAAGAGCAGATCATAAAACCTCGCTCTAATGAACCTGGCAACAATAGGGTTTATACTTTTAGGGCTGCGTTTGACAGCTCTACCTCAGGTGGCGTCTCCTTGCGAAAACACACGGCTCCGTACGAGGCGTCAGCGACGCTTCTTCATTTACCCTTCAAAGCAACGCGGCTGAGCTCGGGGCATCTCAGAGAAACTAAAACTAGAAACCAACGACAGGCGAGAGAGCCCTCACGGGACAGGGGGCTGCCTGCCACCGTCAGCCCCGCGCCCGACCGCTCACTCACTCACTGCTAAGCGCCGACCGGAGCCCGGCGACAGCGACCGGAGCCCACCGACCGGAGCCCGGCGACAGCGACCGGAGCCCGGCGACCGCTGCCGACACAGCCCGGTGCCCTCAGCCCCTCACGGCCGGACGCGCTCCCGCCGCGACTCGAACCCGGCGCCACCGCCCCGCGGCCGTTTGTGCCCGCCCCCGCCATGCCGCGGCTCTGCACGCTGATTGGCCCGACCACCACGCCGCTCGCCACGCGGCCGCTGCCCCGCCGCCAATGGGAGCGCAGCACGGCANGCTAAGGATGGGGAAAGGGATGCGCATGAAAGCAGCAGTTGTGGGGTGTAATGGCGGTGTCACATCTTTATCCAAACCCACTTTCCCGACCCCAAAGAGAACCTGAGTTTTGAGACAAGGAACGACAACACGCTGTCCCGGTCGTCACCCGCTCACTGGGAAAGATCAACGGAATGATCCCGAAGTTCTTTCCTATTCAGTTCTGCTCCCGGGGCTTGGGGTTCGTTTTTTCTTTAGGTTTTTTGTTTTGTTTAGTTTTTGTGTTTTTGGTTTTTTGTTTGTTTTTTTGTTTGTTTTTTTGAGGCAATTTAGCCTAATATTACACATTTTCTACCCAGAAACACGAACACAATCAAAAAGCCCCAAACAGTTTGTAAGTATAACACAGAGCATAGAATGGCAACAGTGAAAAAGTTGAAGGATTCTAAAGTTCCTGTGAGGTTCCCTGGGTACCTGAGGCTGGTTTTTCAAACCCTCTGGTATTCCCCTCCCTACCACCCAGCCGCCTCTCTGAGGGGAGTTTTGGATTTGAAGAGCAATATTCCTTTCTGTCAGAATCCATGACTTGTGATTCTACGATCTGTTTGTCATTTTATCTATTTAAATGTCCTGCCTCTCGTGATCGTTGTGAGAATATTTACTCAAGCACTGTTCTTTCAATCATATTTAGGAAATCGAGTTAAACAAATCCTCCCTGAGAAGTTAAACAGCTCACCAGCTGGCTGGTGAGAGCTCTGATTATAAATAAATACAGCACAACAACCTCACCAGCACATTGTTAAAAAATCTCCAGACCATCTCCTGAACAAAACAAGCCATTGCAGTGATGGAACTGATCCATCATAAACACCTCTTCACAAATTAGAATTAAAAAACCCCAAAGCAACCAAACAGGCTAGAAATTTCCATGGTGAACTTCATGCAGGTGCTCCTGAGGGAACAGCACAGAACAGCAGTGGAGCAGGAATTGCTTTAGAAGAGTGGAAAACCCTCACATAGTGCTGCCAAATAATAAATGGAAGCTGAGAACCAGTCTGAAATGAAGGGGATCCTCTGTGTTGTGGACAAGGGGTAAATGTTCTGTAAGAATAAAATACTCATTATATGCTACTTTCAGTGTTTCCCAATAACAATGTAACAGTAACAATGCTACTTAATCAATTGTAGAAGTTCAAGAGTTTTCATTTTCTACAAAAGGTATTACAGTGGGACTACTGATGGACATGGAGCTCCAGCACTTACACCAGTTCATCATGATTAATCCCTCAGGGAAGACTTCAGTGAAACAGTTTTAGCTTCCAAGACTGGTGGCATATTTTTCAGAAGGGGATGAATGAGTAGAGAGAGCCTCCAATGTTGTTACAAGGCACAAAAAATGAAAATCAGCTGGTGTGTGCAGGGCTTTTAAGATACAGTCTGATTAATATCTGGGTAACTGAGGCTAAAGGAAGGGAACCTGACCACTGTTGTCAAATTAAATATGAGAAAACACTTCTTCTGAAGCTGATTTCTAAGAATGGTCAGGTTTGTACTGGGTTAATGATTTACAAATTAATTCTTTCATATCTGACAAACTTTATGTAACTATTGCAGGAATTAACTAACTATCATGAAAGATAAAAAGACTCATAAAGAGTAGAGAAACTTGCTCTTTCTTTTGCCACATCAACTTTTTCTGCACAATACCTTTGTAAGTGCCAAGACATTAATTACTAGAAGTAAATAAAAGAATAAAAATATTAGTGAATATAAGATTGAATTATGAAATACAAGAATAAGATCAAATTCTCTGAAAAAAAAAATTACAAATTATAAAGGATGTTAATAACAACCATCAGTTTGTCTAACACTTGTAATTATTTTCATTATTCTCTACTGGCTAGAATTCTTAAGGGCTTTCTAAGAGGCTTCAAAATCCCCTATTTTAGTGTTCTCCATGATTTTGAGCAAAGGCTACCTCAAGTCTTGTGAATTTGATTTTCTCTGTCCTTGAAATTCTATTCAGTTTTTGCCAAATGCCAAACATCACCAAACGTTTTCTCACGTGCATTCCTTACTGCAATTTCTAGTAAGGAGCCAGAACAATAAGTAGAAACAAAAGCCACTAAAGGTTATATTTGTATTCCTACAGCTTATGTCAGAGTGTGTGATGGAACAAAACCTGAAGGGAAAGAAAGGGTAAGAATGTTTGATGAGAAAATCTCCCCCTGCTTGGATACTGCAAGCAGTGGAAACCAGATGGAGCTTTTCCTCTATATTCTTCCTTGCTGGACTCAGAATCCACCAGGAAAGACCAGATTCATGTAAGTGTATATATAAATACATATGCACATCAAAGAGCTCTTGAGGATCTAGAGCAATCCCACTCACTCAGGGAAAGAGATAAATGGGCTGGGTACTCTGTGTCTGATGGGGTTTCACCTTCCCAACTTCCCTGTGGAGGCACCAGAGGCAGATACTCTGCCAGGCTGGGTGTGAAAGAGAAGATGGATGATTTTCCTTAGCCTCACCCAAACCCCACCTTGTACTAAGTGATGCCTCTTGCCTCTGGGAAACAAAATTCCCCATCTCTGCCAATGTGGGAAAGTAACTGAGAAGATGGTGGCAGATTAGGTGTCAGTACTGCAGCTGCATGGTTGAGTCTGCACTAATACAACCCAGTGAGCTACTGCTGTAAAATACGTTTGGGTGGTTTTATGCCCTTAGATTCCCTATTCTTCGCATGGTTTCTCACAGAGCACATAGCTTGTTTGGTGAACAGAATAAATGTTAAGGTGGATGCCATTGGGATGCATAGAGAACCTTACACCTTAGATTTCTCAACTGCCTTTTGCTCTTAAAAAAGATCAAAGTGGCCTGAACAATCTTTTTTACAGTTTATTAACAAAATCAGGGGCCACAGCATATCACGAATTCTAATTCTGTTGCCAATGGAGATGGAGGTGTTTCTCTAGTGAGTATTACAGTATTTTTTGTACCAATTGAAACTGCTACTGAAGCGCTAATGCTGACACTTGTGCTAGGGTCAATTGGATGAATGTATTAGTGGATCAAAAACCTACAGTTGCTCTGTTGTTTGGGATCACATTGGCTGGTACAGCCTACTAAACACCAGTGGGGAGGTTTCCTAGTACTGAGAAGGTGGCTGAGGTTACCTGGCTTCTCTAAGGTGACAGAGTGAATCACATGCAGGTGCTGGATAGAGACCCCCAAGTGCAGCTCCTGGCAGCTTAAAACACCTCCAGGCAATGTTGCCACACTGCCACCCTCCCTTCTGTCCCACACCTTGCCACTGCTCCTTTGTGACTACTTTGGTGCTGATCTGAACTGCCAGGTGAGAAGGTAAGGGATATTATGTCAAGCAAAGACCTTTCTGGTAGCATCAGAAATGTACATATACTTGTACACATACACACTGGGCTGCAAACTGCTGCGTTGTCTGGTCAGATAAATGCCTGTCCCAGCTCAGCAGGTGGAACAGGGATATGCAGGAGAGTGAAGAGGGCTGTGGGGACACCAGCTCAAATGAGTTAAAACATCATGTAACAAGACCCTAAGTCCCTGTGCTCTAATCCCTAACACCTTTCTGTCACAAATGCTAGTTAGAAACCTTTACACAATAAATGAATTACTGTGTTTTGTGACCAGTGTGTTTTACAGGGATAAATCTATCTCACATCTTCTGCTTTCAGTTAAGCCCCTGATATATTTAGGGCAATTACTCTGAATAATTTTCATCACAGGAAAGTATTCTCTGGCCTTTACATGCAGTGTAGGATTATTGTGATTTTTTTAATAATCTACAAACTTCGGCAGAAGTGTTAACCACTGAATTTAAAGCTGCTGAACTGTTACAAAGATAGACCCACTACAACAAACAATAGTAAATTACTTAATCATATCAAGGATTGAAAACCAGGGTGCTTGTTAGGTGATATTAGTAAATGTTAGTTTTGAATGTAAATGTTACTTGTTCAACACTTGTTAGTATACTGGAAGGCTGGAGGAAGAATGCAAATATCTAAAATTAAATGTTTTTTATGTAAATGAACACATATCCTCCTACCTGAAGATGAGTTTGCAGCTATAGCAATAGTTACAGTAGTGAAAAGGTATTAATGTCTTTCTTTCCTGTTCTAAAAACATTATTTTCAAATGTTTTTCAAATGTGAATAAAAACATTATTTTCAAATGTTATTCAAATGTGAATACAGCCACTAGCATAATGCTTAAAGGGCTGATGTACAGTTAAGAAAATGATAAATAATTACAGCAATTACACTGTGCTCTAACCGATCAAGTCCATGTTGTCTAGGGCTTCAAATTACTAGTTACTAAACTGTAAATAAGATTGGAACACTTTTTTCTTTTTTTAATGGTAATTTTCCACTCTGTACTTCTGTTGCCAACTAGAAATGACAATACCAAGCAAATGTTTCACACTACTTATGTTAACACAAAAAAATACATTCATTATATCATCACACACTGTTATATTTTATGGTCAATGAGTTATTAGATTTCAAAGGGCATTTGGTCAGATGGGAACATGTATCCTTCATGGCCCACTCTTCCCTAACTTTTGTGGATCTATAGTTTGTATCTCGTTTGGCCCCCATTTTTGTTAGAACTGCATGCTTAACCACAAACAAGTACACCTACTGTATCATTCTCCTTTAACCAGAGGAAAGCAGTTAAGAGAAAAGTGTACTACATATAAACTAAAAGGCATGTACTTTTTTATAGCCATCTCTGACTTGCCACCTTTACCACTACCTTTTTAAAATGAGGAATTTAGAAAATGCCAGCTGGTAAGTTAGATTGCCTCTATTTCTTGTCAGGTTTGTAAGAAGTTTGTTTTTAATTTGGCTTACATTCAATAATTTTCTACCTCTATCACCTTTAACTACTTTATTAATTTTTCCTTTTCACTACTTTTTAATTTCCCTTTTCCTCAAAAGCCATGTCTTCCAGTGGTACCCGGCCATGATATCTGCATGATTGCCTTCACAAGTCTGAGTTTTGCTTCTTTGTTGGCTTCTCTATTCAAGGCTCTTGATCATTTATCACGGCTGCTCTTGCTATGCTTAATCATCAGTTTGAACATCCCCTTCCTATGAACTACCCAAATTAAAGTCTTGAGCTGATAATTTGCATGTTGAGCATACTTTGTTTCTCCTTTGTTATGATCTGGGATACACATAAGTATTCAAGTTTTGTTGCTTTCTAATCACTGGCCCCAATTACAGCTTTTTGTCATGGAAGTTGATTTGTGTTTCTATTATTTTTTGAACATCCACATTGTCCAGGAAAGATACAAATCCATACTCTTGAAAAACACCAGTTCTGTCAGTAACTACTTTTACCTCACAATACACAGTATTGTATCATTTAAAGAAACTCCAAATTTCTGCTTCATTCACCCTTAAATAAATTCCACCAACCACAACTGTATTTGGCATGATTTTTTCCTTCTGGCAAAACATAACCTTGACTGACTGTTGACAGATGTTACCTTCTGGAGTACTTGCACAGTGAGTCTCTGCATTTGCACACACCATTCACAGAAGCTGAGGTCGTGCTCATACACTTAAAAATAAATGAGGTTTCTAAAACAGAAACAATATGAACTTTTCTGAAAAAATAACCAAAAAAACCCCTGCAGACAGGAGTTTTGGTTTTGGGGGGATTTTTTGTTTTTTTTTTCCCCAGAAGTGGATAAAAGGCAGTTCTATACAAAATTCTGCCTCATGGATTGTGTACAGTGGATCTCATCTGTATTTACACAGGACTGCTCTCCATTTGAATCCCTATATATTACCTTGAGCACAGGTAATTGTCTCAGGTACTGGATATTCTTCTTCATGGCGTTCCACCTGCTTGGGCATGCTACTATCCTGGAAAGAACACCTTTCCCTCACACTTGACAGGAGTCACCAGAACCCTGAAGGACATGTTCAGCACACTGAATCCTTTCATATATCAGATGGCTTATCTGCTGGTATCTCCTGTCCAGCTTCCAATTTCTTGCTCAGTGCAAGACTCAGATAAGCCCTTCCACTCATCATTATTGCTGTTAAAAGGTTAAGTCTTTAGCTCATATCAGCCTGCTGAGTGCTTGCCATCTGACTTAACCTGGCCAGTGACACAGGGCTTTAGGTCCACAGTGTGTCTGCAGCCTGGAACCCAGGATTTAAGCTGAAATATTGGTCTTCCAACAACCAAGAATTCATTGGAAGGAAATTCCACTGTTATTTACTATACACATATATTTGTAATGTATATATATATAAGAAATTTATATGTATATGTAACTTTTATGCATGTACTTATCTGAGAATCTATACTTGCTTTGTGTTGTGTTCACTTACCGGTCAAACAATTTATTAGAAAGTGAGATAATTAAGAACATCCCTTACTCCATTCATGACAAACTAATTAAATCACTTATTAGCCTCTACCTATCTTAATGTTGTCTCTAAAATCTTCTAGTGTTTCTCTGTGAAAAGTTTGATTATTTAAGACAAAAGTACACTTCCTTATCCTACACTCCCCATAACCACCCCAACATTACTTCTGCCATTTTTACAGGCAAGCTCTACAGTGAGTTTTCAGTCACCCAACAGACTGTAGTAGGAAACCCATCTCAAACAGCCATAGTTTATGAGCCACTAACTGAAATGATCCAACAGATTAAGTATGGAAGGAGGAAAGAACAGCTCTCTACATCTTAATGACTTTGGTTATCATTTTATCTCCTCACCTCTTCCAAGTCTAAATGCCAACTGTTTTATTGGTATTTCCTATATAATTTTTGTATTAATCCTTTCCAGGAAAATGTCTTTTATGTATTTCAACTATTTCCAGAGCATCTAGCTTATCACGCAAATGACAGTCAGCACAGAAAATAATATTTATATATACACTTCTCAGCATCCCAAAGTTCTCTAATTCAGAGCAAGTTCCCTGTTTGTTTCAACCAAAAGTGAGAATAAGAATCAAAGCTCTTTTAGAAACAATATACAGATTCCAAAAAGCTGAGACACGTTTAGCTGAGGTTTTATTCTTTTACAGTACGTTTCAGAAAATCATTTCAGAAAACTTTAAAATCTGGAGTTTCAGAGTGCTCTCAATCCAAGCATGGTCTTAGACCCATTTCACAGAGATAAGCCTACATTAATGGCTCAATTCAAGTCACACAGGTTTGTGACAGTCCCAAACCGACATTTTAGATTATGACATTAGCTCTTTGCTTTCTCAAGAAACCATTTGTCTCTCAGTGGCAACAAAGTATTTTCAACAGGGTGCCCACAGTCAGACACATAAATCCATGCTGAGATGCATGAAGATTATCAGATGTGGGCAGCCACTAAAGCAGCTACAAATCAGTGGTGTATACTGACTTCAAGGCACGCTGAAAAACTAAGTTCTGCTAAAAGCTAGTAATTTTTGGGGGGTTGGGTTTTGGTTTGTTTCGTTTGGTTTTTTTTCAAGAGGCCACTGTTTTCAGAAATTTGAAGACCTAATACCATGCTAAATGATATGTTCAGAAGTATCCAAATTGGTAATCCATGAAAACTGTAAAAATGTTATTAATTCTGTCATTGGACAGCAGTAACAATTGCACAGTAAGCTACATTCATCATCCCAAACCCCTTTAGAGTACTGGCAACTATGGAATCAAAAGTTCATTACTTTATTCACAAATACGAAAACGTTTTTTGTTTTACTGCCATCACTGGAGAGCTGAAAAGAGACACAGGTATTAAACAAGTCCTCAGGCAGAATACAACTCTAAGCAAACTAGAATATTCAACACAGCATAGTTTATTTGTACAGATAATCAACCAAGACTTTTTCTGGGCTACAAAACTGGGTGCTGGCTTACTTGTGATAAGCCATAGAGTATTATAACATGTTAGCTCATGCTTGGTGGCAACAGGTTTGTTTTCCAAGGTTGTGTAATCCAAATTCCTTTTCTAAGAGATGATTTCAAGAAGCACTATTAAATGGAATAATTAATGATAGCACTGAATACTAGAGAAGTAAATTTTGTTTTTGTGGTAAGCTTCAAACATTAAAAGTATCAATTTATAAAGAGCTAATATGATTTTAGGAATGAGAATTTCTGCTAGTGCACTAAGTTTCTGCTTACATTACAATCAGGTCAGTGTACCCAGCTGTAGCACATGACAGAGATTTTAGGAACACAGTTAAGGTCACATTTACAATACAAATCGAGAATGTGTTGCAACTGCATTCTTTGATTTGATTGTAATGTAGATGACTGTAAAGCTAATTAAACATCATCTACTGTTCACAGGAGAAACCACCAGCTGTTGCTTAAGCACACTTTAAAGACAGTTTTGTATGAAACAGGTTATGACATGGTTTCACGGACCAACAAGGACTGAGATTTTTCCATGTTATAACAAGATTCTTTAATACACTCAAAATATGTTTAATACAGGTTTTGCTATCAAGGTGCTAAGTCACTTCAAAATTCCTTGCACAGTTTCATAATAAATGTCTCCTATATTTTGACATAGTCAGTTTTCCTCTGTTGATAGATAACCATTTGGTCAAGCTGAATGGTGTTTGGCTTTATCTTCACAAGGGTTTGAGAAAACATTCAGGCCTACCAAATCCAAGATTTGGGTAAAAAATTAAATAATGTCTCTCTCCTATTCGTTGCTTTCATCTGGAAATCAAAAAGCACCTTCTTAAGATCACTATCATTATCTCAATTTTCAGACAAGAAAACAGACTGGGGTGTGCTGCTACATGCCCAACATCAGCCAAAAAACTGGTAGCTAAGGTAACTGAGGTACAGTCCTATGTCAGTGAGTTATTTCCTATTCGTTGAGATGATTCTATTTGTATGTTATTTAGATATTTATTCCGTTTTGTAGAACACTTAATACAATAATCCTGGTGATATTGTACAAGGATCCACTGTAAAAATTTAATTATACCAGAGACCAGAGCAGAGGAAATATTTTTGAGATAGACTGCATAAATCATTACAGCAAGTCAATAAAATCTTTAAATATAATTTAGAGGTGTCATGTTTTCAGGTAAAAAAAAATACTGTAAAATTTCCTAGCAGCATAGAAAGACAGTACATAATCCAGTCCACATATGGCTGATAAAAGACTAACCATCAAAGTTTTCTGGACAAATTCAAACCAGCACAGGCATTTGGAACAAAATCAGTAATTTGTATTATTTTTACCTCCAATTCTTGAAACACTTTGAGTAACACCTAAGCTAGTTCTAGTCTTTTGTTAAATCACTCCCCACTAGCAGATAAGAATGGTTAGTTTTAATCCCAAATTAATATACTCCTGACTGCTCTTGAGGAACAAAGATATAAAGATTGCAGGTTTTAATGGTCCTAGAAAACTGTAGTAGCACCAACACAGCAGATTTGCATATGGAAACCTCTGCAGGAACTGGCTATAATGTCTGGGAAGTTCGGTGTCTTAAAGCACCTACTGCTACAATCTCTGAGAGTCTAATACAGATATTAATCACTGCATTAAGTAATCTCATGAAAAGTAATGATCGTCACCATTTCCAGTTTTGGGAGCTTCTCTCGGTTGGGTAAATTTGGAGTGTATTTTATTTTGCATAGTTTGTTGAGTTGACCTTGCTCTTGCTGAGAAGCAGTATGATTTTATTTATTCTAGTTAATTTTAATTCTTCTAGGGGACCAGATCCTGTGAATAACCAATACGTCAAATCTCACCCCCAAATCTTCTCATCCTTCAGCGCGCCAGTGATTCTTGCAACATTGTTTCCTTTGCAGTTAAGCTCCCTAAACAAGTTCACTTCAAATGCAGAGAGACCTGAGAAAGTGAAAGCGACCAGCTGCAAATCAGGAATCCGAGTAAAAGGCTTTAGGGAGCTAGCACACCACCTCGAGGCACAGATGCACAAGTCAGTATTTACTGTGTTAAAAACAGTAAAAACATCCTTACACCTGGTCCATCAGGGGAAGAAAAGGACAGCAGCCAAACAAGTTAAACCCTAGTTCTGATGTGTACTCTTTTGCAACTTTCTACTCAGTAAAGTAATCCCTTTTCTGTGTCAGTTCAGAGCACAGCGCCTCCATGATCCATTTTATCATCTCATTCTGACATCTGATATTGCTTCCAGATTGTTACACTAAGCTCTCGTATCTACATATGGTCAAGTACAATTCAAGTTTAAATCTTAAATGGTGTCACTTCTTAGTGCCTCAGTGTAGCCATATGTAAAATGGGGATAATTGCTTACTTCATTAAGGTGTGGTGCTTGTAAAATGCAGATGTCTCAGAGTCTCAGATGAAAAGGAGTGCTTGCAAAATGTAATTATAATATTACTATGCCAGAGGTAAGGCATAGGCTTGTGATTCCAAGTACAGTGTTTAAATACAATTACTTATCTATCAAAATCAAGAATCTGTGCTATTTCTCCCTCTCTCAGCTCCTGATCTTTTTACCATTAATAATCTGAGTAATCCTGACTCCAGTGAATCTGCCCACTTACTCCTTCAGTAACGTGTCCAAGAGAGAAACAGTAGCAGCAACTCCAAAACAGTATCACTTCTCATTTATCACTATTTTTAATAATTTCCCCTGTTTGCAAGAGTCCTTAAATTCCTCAAAGTGTCACAGTTGTTTTAAAGGGATACCTGCCTTTGACATTTCTAGATGCCCATTGGTGCCAGAGGTATTTGTAAACACTTTCTAGAATGTGGATTATTTTTGGAATGTGGATAATTTTGAGTAAGTGTAGTTTTTCAGGAAAAAAAATTGCAAATTGCCCATTAGCTACGATGCACAAGAGCATCTACACATAACTTCTAATATTCACGTTGCTCTTAAGCCTACTTGATTTGGTGTGATATATTCAACACTGTTGGTAGCCTCAACCTTCCTGACAATATTCCTACAGCGTGATGCGTTCCCTGCTCCTTTTGTCATTTACACCAGGGATCAGATGGGCTTTCCCACATCTGCCTAGTGCCGGGCATTTCGTGTAATTACAAACCACCACGTTTTAGGCCAACTTCAGGTTTTCTCCTGCTTGCTTTCCAGCAAGGCACAGAGGCACAACAGTGGCATCACGAGTGTTTTTCCATCACGCGTATTTTACCCTCTGTGCAGCTGGAAGCGCAGGGATAACCACACTTCTAGAAGTGTGGGTCACACAGGAAGCAGGAGACCGAAAGGGCTGAGACGGGAAGAGCAGAAGCAAACACAGGGAGGAATGGAGACAAACGATGCCGCCGCGCAAGGCTGCAGGAGATGGAGTAAAGGAAGGGCAGGAAAGTGGTTGCAGAGAAGCAGGGAGGCACCGCGCATTCCTACGGGAGGGCTGGAAGGAGGATCTCAGGAGCTGCCAGGCCCAGGCGCGCAGAGCCTGTCCCGGCTCCCCGCCTGCTCCTTCCCAAAGCCAGTCCGGGGGTGCTCCCCCGGCTCCCCGGAGCTCCCGGGCCGACACGTGCGCGGAGCCCGGCGGCGGGAGGGGCGGGAAGGGGACGGGAAGGGGCCGGCACCGCACCTGGCAGCTCTGCCCTCCTCGGGAGAGCCGCCGCCGGCACCCGCCCGGATTGGCAGGAGCCTGCGCCCTCCTCTTCCTCCCTCCTTTTCCCTCCTCCGTGGGGTGGGTTTCAACCCTCCTCCTCCTTCCTTGGGGAGGGGGTAAGAGTTTTTAAAAAAAAAAAGAAAGAAAAAAAAAAAAGAAGGAGAAAGAGAAAAGAAATCCCAAGTCGCGTCCCCGACGTCTCCGGGCCGCGCGGCCGCAGCGGCCGCCCCACATTCCTGGCATTCCTGGGCCGTGACTCCCCGCGCCGCCCC
>VZTT01016466.1:2761-20419 GCA_013400855.1 Buphagus erythrorhynchus | reverse complement strand
GGGCGGCGGGAGCCGCTCTGCCTCTGCAGCCCGCGCCGGGTGCCGCTGCCCGCGGGCCGGGACCGCACAGAGCCGGAGCCGCCGCGCTGCCCTGCAGGTAAGGAGCCGCCGAGCTCGCTCGAGTTCGGGCGCGTCCCCGCGCAGACTTTGCAGCAGCCCGAGCAGCGCCTCGCACCCGGAGTGCGCGCTCGGCAGCGTTTGCGCGGGGCTCGCCGGGCTAGCACAGCTCCGCCGGCTGCGCGCCGCTGTCTGCGAGCCACCGAAATAGCCATGCTTGGGTTACAAATGCCACCCGCTGACCTGCGATAAGTGAGCCTTGGACGGTCCGTCCAGCCCGTGAATTTAATCTGTTAGACGCTCAGATAACACGGCATTTGTCTAGTCAAGAGGTATTTGTAAATAGCGAGGAACGGGCAGGGCTCCGTGCTGGGATGCCCCTATTTACATCGCGGCATGCCCGTGTTTGCCTTCCTCCCCGCCCGGGGCTTCTTTCTTTTCGCTCTTTGTTAGTTACAGTCAAGCCTAAACTGGCCGTCTTCAGCAAGTCTGTAACTCTGCCGAGTGCTGCAGCAAAGATCGCGGCGAGGCAGGGAAGAGTGACATCTGCTCTCGTTTCTGATGTGGCAAAGTCGATGAATTGTTAAGATCTCAAACCGGCTCACTTTATTGGGGTGTATTTGGGACAAGCGTTACATAATGTATGTGTGGTATGTGGATATGAGGTGTGCTGGAGCTTTCCTATCGAGTATGCCTTATCTCTCTGATTTGCATAAAATAATCATATGTTTCCATTATAAGCACATCTTTGGTTGTTTGTAACTTTAACAAGGTGGGAACAATGACCCATAAAAGGTTCAGATTCAATATCTTGTTGCCCAAGAAGTTTTCTGGGATTTTTGGCATGTTGCCTGAAACCATAGAAGAAATACTTTTACCAGAAGCAAGTTCTTTTTTCTTTAAACTCTATGCAGATAGTTGCTACAGGGTTTGGTTATTCCAAAAGCACTGTAACATGCTGCAGTTCTTCAGAGTTTGGAAAAATATTCATATAAAATGGCTCTCCACCCCAAAATCACTAGTCACCACCTGCCAACTTCCATATTATTAGAGGAGATAGCTCTTTTTGAGGAGAGATGTGAGGGGAGGCAGTCCCAGCAGGGACTGTGTTCTCCTTGTCCAGCTGAGAATGTCCCATCAAACATGAGTGACAAAATACAGATTAAACAGCTTTTGCTCTTGGCCTCTGGGGGTTTTGTTGCTGACATCTAGTACTTGTTACGTGGTATAAAATAGAGCGTGTGTTGATATTATAGTAATGCCAATAAGCTTTAGGACTTGTTCTGTTATTGGCAGTACTTGAACTCTTTCTGATATCTTTAGAATGCTGTGCCAGAGTTGCTTACAGACAGAGGGCACTTGTGTATATCTCACAGGTCATGATACAAAACTTGGGAGCTTTGCAAACTTATGGGCTGAAGCACAGTCCATCAGCTAAAAGATAGTCCCTAAAATCTGTGGCAGAGCTTGTGGGCCATCACTTCTGCCAGTGCATTCCTGTGTGAGAAACTGTAAAGTATGTCTGCCTTGATGCATCCTCAGGGAATCCAGTGGTGCACACCAAGGCCAGAGCGAGGGCTGCTGGGCTGATCTCTGTACTGAGCAATACGAGCTTTTGTATGTACATTATATTTAGAGTTTTACACACGCCTTTTTAAATGTTTCTGTAATAGTAGCAGAAGTAGCTTTGGCGCAGCATTGTTCATGAGGGTTAATTAGCAACCAGTGTTAGTACTAATGACTGACTTTTCTCCTGGTCATTCTTGTCCAGCAGAAGCCCATGAGTCAGTTATTGTAACTTAGGTATGGAATGGCTTTCTATGAAATGCATCTGCTCTTGCACTTAGCAAATTGCTTTGGCTAACAGTGGCTCCACCAATCATGGAGAAAGTATTCTACATAAATACACACAGAGTTATGTGCATAGTTCTGATAACTCAGTGGCTTCCTTTTTCTATGTTTATTTGGTACTGCTGAGCAAATCTGCTGCTCATCGTTCTGTTTCTCTTCATATGCAGTGAGACTGTGTTTGATTAATTGTTACTTAAGTAGCTCATTTTAATATGGATTTCCATTTAGCATAGGTGTATGCAGTATGACGAGTGTACTTGAACTCCATCTCTTCATCTGGAAGTGAATCCTCTCTTGCAAGGGTTTGTCAGCTGAGGGGAGAATGTGTAAACTCCTGGTAATATACAACAGGTACAAAGTTTTCAGCAGGCAGTGCTGCTCAACAGCTTATACTTCCTAGTCCTGCAAAGACCCACCCATGTGCTTCAATTCACGTTCATGAATAGTGCCTTTGAAACCATGGGATTTCTTTTATTTACGTAATAATAAACATGTATACAAGTCCTTGCAGGAGCCAGGCTATAATACTTAATATGCAGTATATTTGTGCATGTGTATCCAGCTCAGTTGTAAGAAGATTTCACTAAAGGCCTAATTTTTATGCTGAGCAAATGACATAAAAGTATTTTTTGTGTCTAAGTCCACTGTGAAGTACAGCATACCTTCACTTATTATGCTTTATGGAGTTCCACTGGAACTAATCCTGATCTTCAAAAATAAAGCAGTACCATGTAGATTTTCCTCCTGCGAGGAGGGAGTATGGTACACGATTGTGCACAAGATTGTCTGAAGTTTTATGTGAAAAAGTCAGATTCCTTTTTGAAAATCTGATGGTTTTCTATTCAGTGACTTCATGGAAGCTGCTGCCTCCACCAACGAAACTGTTAAAAATATATATTAAAAGGCAAGAATTTAAGAGGAGTTCCTAAATGAAGTGAGGTAGACTTGAGCTGAAGTCCATGTTTGTAGTAAAAATATGATTTTGGTTTCACTGTCTCACCCCTATCCTCCTGTGCCTGGTGCAGGGGTCCTTAAAACTCAGTGGGCAGTGCAGCTTCCTCTGGTGGTGCTGGATTCAGCCCATGTCCAGAGCAAGTGTAGCCTGTCCCATGGGGTGCCCTTGTTCTCCTTGGAGCCTTTTGGTTTGCTGTGCACGTGGAGCTGAAGAGGTGATGGGTGAGGAGACATGTCACACCCTCTGGAGGAATAGGGCTCCTCACCAGTGTGGGGATAGTGCCAGGAGCAGGAACTGCAGTCCATGACTCTTCCCCTTTCATTTGTGCTGTCGGAGGCAATGAGGAGAAATCAGGAATGTGAAAGGAATTAAGGACAAAAGATTATGGTGCAGCACAAAGTATGCAAAAAGAAGGGCATATTTGTTCTAAAATGTATTTCCTACCTTATCATGGCTGTCCTAATAAGCAGTTGAACATGTTATTGTCAGCTATATGTGAATATCTAAGTGACTGTAAATTTAGCTAACATTAAGAATGTTTTCTGACCAAAGGACTTTTCTGGAGAATGTTGGGTATATGATATAATGGATGCATGCTGGCTTGGGAAGAAGAGAATGCTGACCCGTTTGATGTCCTATAGCCATTGTGACAGTCTTATTTTCTGCTCATTTAAAGCGTTCAGGCACCAAGCTTTGCTCAACACCAAGCATGTCTTCTGGAAACTACAACTCTCCTTTCTAATTCTCAATCAGTCTACCTGTCTTTATGACTAATAATACTTTTTTATTTTGTCAGTAACAGTGTAAACCTAAAATTACATTATGTGATGTATAAACACCTCTGAAAAGAGGGTGGTGAACATGCATGTTGGTGATCTAATAAACTAGATGAATGATGGTGTGCCAAAACTTGCTAATGATGGAAAAGTATTTGGATTAGGCAAGATTGAAGAAGACTGAGAAGTTGTAAAGGAAACCCAAGAAAGCTGGGTGAAAGGGAAGCACAGCAGATGATGTTGATAAATTCAAGAATATGCATGTTAGACGGAATAATCAAATTACTTGTTCATGTTACAGGATTGTAAATTAACTGTTTATTAAGGTGGAGAGGAAGATTTCAACAATGTTTTATTTGAACTTGTGCACCTTCTTAATACTTAGTGTTGGGAAGAAGTAAAATGCTACAGTTATTTTGCAATATTGTGTTAATGACACAACGGATGTTATTAAACTGGTGCTTGAATTCACCTGGAATAATCAGTTTGTGGTCTCCTACCAAAGGAGAGTGATTGAAAAATATTCATATGAAGCTGAACAGAAAATATTAATGTAGCACTGTTTCAGGGGGGTCAGTTAGAGGAGGTAGGATGTATATGTGCAAAGCAGTGCTTGACCATTCCTGTTTGATACAATGACTTGTTATAGGGAGTAGTTTGAAAGACAAAGTGTATAATATTTCTAAATCACCATTTCCGGTGTATCCTACCAAAGGAGATCATATAAACCAAAAGCCTGTTAGGATGAACAAGATTAGTGAACTGTTCTAGGGACAGGAAGAACAGTCACAGCTACAATGAAGGGATATTAACTGTAGTGCTCTGGGGTGTAAATCAGCCTTATCTGATGGATTGAGAAATTGCTCTTAGGACAGATGATGCTATATGTGCCTTTTGTGACATTTTGTATGTTCTCTTACAGGGTAAGCTGCTCTTAGATGCAGGGTATTGGGCTAATTAGACACGCTATAGTAATTTAGTTTCTCTATTGTACTGTGAATGATGTTGATTCTAATTGCATATCCATGGAAGGGGAATTGAAAGATTAATTTTTTTTTGTATATGTTCAGGTTTTGTAGAAAGCATGTCTTGGATTTTAAGTCTTTAACACGTTCAAGTTTGGTGTTTTAACTTATTGAGATGGGCTCTGCTGTGGCCTGGGCTGGCATAGAGGAGGACAGAAGTCATGGTTAGGCTTCATTTAAAAGGCAGATAGCATTGATATCTGTTATTAGTCAATTTGGTTATGATTTCTGGTATGTTTCCTGATGGACAAAGGGTATTTTTTAATTTGGGTGGTTAATAGTTTTGATTTCTGTAACAGAATCATAGTTCTGTGGCTGTGAGGAACACAAGGACTGGTTTATGGAGGTAACTATATCTCTTGCTGCTTAGTGGGTGTTTCAAAGAAAATATTGTCAAAGCAGTAGCATACCAACATCATGGACTTCTTGCATACCTGTCTGCTGGGGGAAAGATTGATTTAGTGGCAGGCATTGTGATTGATCTAACAATCAACACCTCATGTTAACAGGTTAGTGTATGTAGTGTATAACACAGTTAAGAGTTGTCTGTAGAAGTTTCAGAAAATTGTGCTATAGCTTAAAGAATAAAAAGCCAGGACTTGTGCAACTTTTAGATGGTCTAACCAGCCAGAATGAGCTCTTACAGGCTGCCTGCCTTGCAGCTGTCTGTAAAATAAAATGTGGACTGACTTCCCCATTGAAAAGGCTGAAGTTTTGTGAAGGGAGCCTTGCACTGCTTTTTGAACTTAGAAAATAAAGTTTATGGGAAGACTGTCATTTGTAAAGGTGCATAAAAGTGATGTCCTCTCCTGGGACGTCCTTTGGCCATCGGGCTGGATTCAAAGCATATCTCTCTGAAGGACAAAGGGTAGGGCCTTAGCCCAGGAGAAGTTGGCAGTGTAGGAGAAGCGGGAGGTTACCAGTGGTTGTTTTAACTTGTGTTTGTGAAATTCCTTCTTGTTTTTACAACTGAGAAAATAGTTTGCATTCCTAAGGTTTTTGAGATTAGCTCTTATCGTGGAACTCCCTCTTTTGAGAGGAGGCATTCACTACCTTGTAGATAAAATGCCTTTAGGTTTTTATTGGTGATGATAATTAAGCCAGGTTTTTGGACAAGTCTGGGCAAAATCAGAGGACTTTGCCAATCAGAGATTCAACAGATAGAAGCCAGGTCCTATTTTTGATGTCTATCACTGGTGCCATTTTGATTTTGACCTCTTCACACAGGACTTTGATATGTCCTTTCAGTGCAAAATGTATCCTGTTGGTGGTGGAAACCGTGCATTTTCTGGGTATGGGATAGCAGTGCTTATCTCAGGTACTTTGAAAGGAAGACAGTGTGTAAAGGAATTTCTACACAAAACATTGTGCCTGTTGTTTACCAGCATAGAGGGAAAGGAGAGGGGAAAGCAATATATTTAGTGGCTTAATTGTCCCGTGCTGAGGTGGAGTGAAACTTCTGGTGCCTGCAGAGAGAGCAGGCCTTGAAAATCCTAACTCAAACATAGAAAAGAGGCATTTCAGAAGAAATCTGACTTCTCCCTTAAGAGTTTTGTGAAATGCCCTATGTGTACAGACCTGCCCCAGGAAGAAAAACCCTGATGAGCTTTGGGAGCGGGGATTTATTTCAGAGGTCCTGGAAAACAGGCATCTGAAATGATAATAACTTTTCTTGTATCTTTCTTGTTTTTCCTAGTTTGGCATACTTTTAAGAGCTACCGAGTGTAATTGATGTCTGTTTACATTCTTTATAGTGCTCTGAAGATTCAGCCTGTTTAGGAAGATGCCTTGGTCAGCTTACCAGATAAAGAAATGAGCTGCTAATTGAAAGGGATGGCTGGTGCAGTCTGTTGCTGGTAGAAATATTGACAGAGCTTCAGAGCTCTGGCAGTTTCAGAATGGAGGGTGAACAGGGCAAGTTTCTGCTTGTGAATAAAACAACTCATGTAGACATACTTGAGTAAAGTTCCTGTGATTCCTTCCACCTCTGCCAAGACTGTGCTGTGGGGAATCTATGACAGCAGAAGAAGCTAAATCACACTATTGATGTGCTGCTGCTCCCCACTTTGTTGTAGCTCTTTTTGAGAGCAGAGAAAGACAATGACAGGGTTTTTTTGCAAGTTCTCTTCCATGTATCCATGTTACCCTTAGCTTGGTGCCCCAAAATGCATCTATGCATAGCTGGAAATCTTGTTTGTACCACAGAACTGAAATGTTGCAGGAGAGCATTATTGAGGTGGGTTAATGTTTAGAATCCAAATTGTAAGTATGTTGGTTGCTAGCAATTTCCCTTCCTTTTTTAAAATTATCTTTCTTTCTGACAAGGAGGAAATAAAAGCTGCCATTTAAAGATGAACGTTATTTTTAATTTTTGCATATTTTAAGGCTTTTGCTATGCAGTTTGATGTTGCATGCTGCTTAACATTATCTTCAAAGAAGTGTTCAAATGCAGTGTTGTGTATGTAGAGATACATGTCAATTCATAAGTAATGTTTTTGCATTCCCTTCCGTATTGTAGAATGTACTGGGAAATTTACAAATAGGAAAAGACAAAATACATGTCTTGAATTACAGTCCAAGGAAGAAGAGAATAAATGGTTTGGTCCAATAGGCAGATGGTGTGTTAGGGAATGCTGGCATGTATTATAAGGATTTTAGTTTCTTTGGTCATAGCCTGCCCTCTGAAACTGGTTCACCTCTTGAAAGTTTTTCTGGTTTCTGCATTTGATTGGAAAATTGCCATGTGCATTTGAATATGCAAATTCAGAAATGCAGATTTATGGTTCAGTAGTTGAGACTGTTGTTTTGGAAGAAAATTACTGACACCACTTTAGGATCTGCTTAACTTTGTGACGTGATGAGCATTTCTCTGGAGCTGGAATGAAAAGCACCTGGAAGGAGAATGCAGTAGCTTGGGGTACGAGATCTTCTCTGCTAGCTGTATGTTAGTGTTGCTCTAGCTGCTCTTGTTCCTTGCTGCTGATGTAGTAACCTAAAACTGTAGGTCACAGAATGGCTCTGAGTTCTTGTAGTGTACATTTGCATATAACTTTTCACTGCTGAAAGGGTAAATTATTACTGTGGATAGGCTGAGCTTTCAAAACCTTGTCTAACAATGGCCCAGTTCTCTCTTTTGATGTACAAATGGGTTTATCCCGAGAGACTGATGTAGTCTTAGTTTTTCCTTGAACCTGACTTAGGTTTGAAGTCTGCCACCCATGCACTAATTAGTCTGTCAAAACATCTGACAAGGGGTGGGTGCACATTGGAGACAATTAGTCATTTTGTCTATTAGTCAATAATGTCAACTTTGGTTGATGTTGTATAAGGTTTCTTACCTACCTTCTTATTTTCAGCTTGCATTATTTTGTTAACATGTGGCTTAACTTCCATGTTAGCTTCGTGTGGTCAGTGTCCTTGACAAGTACCACTAGTTCTGCATACAGCTGTGAAATTCTGCATTTCCTACCCCCCATACATTCAGCAATACACTGAAATGGTCATGACTGTATGGACTATGAGCTGGTTATAATACAGTACATCCTCTGCATGTAAATCTGTTCAATAAGAGGAGCATTCAGCTAACTTCAGGTAGTATTGTCCACTGTTAAATGCCTCTTAGTTTTGCTTTCTCTGCTCTCTCTAATAGTGTGAATTTACAAAGTAATTTATTTTTTTACTTGGAATGGAATCAGAGCAAGCCCATTTGTCTCTCTCTTCATGTTTTACGTTTCAATCAAAGACAGGAGCAGAGGATAGGACAATGACAGCAAAGGATATCCTCCACTATTCCAATATTTTCTTATAATGAAGAAAACAGGTTTATGCATGTTTATCTCAAGAAGGCTTTTTGCCACAACCTGAGCGCCCTGTGGCAGTGGTTTTGAAAGCAGAACATGTTAGTTTTGTTGAGTACCTTTTGCAAAGATTAAGATACATGAATGAAAATAACATTTAAAACTTCCATGTTGAAAAAGACCCTTTGGTAATACAGTTAATAAAATAATTTTATAAGTTCAAGGCAGAATCTAGATTGTTTCTTAGGAAAATGTCCCAATAATAAGCTCTATGATTTATAGTATTAATTCCTTAGGAATAGCTGTGTTGTGGGAACTGTGTTAAAATAAGACTCAACAGTCTTCACTGAAACATTCACTGAAGAGTCAAAGTTTTCGTCAGAAAAATGGACAAGGTTCTGGCTTTGTAATCAAAGAGGTCACTTTCTTCATTGTGGTTTGAAATAATAACATGTTTTTTAATTTAGAACCCTGTGATATTAGCTCCAGTTATTTTATTGTTATTTTTCGCAATTCTTTTAGAGATGAAGATGAATTGGGTTGCTGAACTTGGGAAAAAATCAAGGGTTTTTTTGGTTGTTTTGTGGGGTTTCTTTTTTTTGCTTGAGTATTTGAACCCATTTTTTAGCAAAGGATCTGGTAAAATGGTGGTAAAAAACCAATCCAGAAATCTTAAAGTAAGTACTTTGGGCAGTGCAGTGTTTTGGGGCCTTAGTGAATAAAGTGACCTCCTTTGCAGCATTTCATGCTTGTACTTTGATAGGCACTTCATTTGCTTATTGGTCTTATCCTGAGGCATTTGACAGGCCAGGAATTCATCCACCCATGTGTGTTCCTGCCCCACCTGGGGCTGTCCTGAGGTGTGATGCCCAGGAATGTTTCATGTTGGCCATGCTGGAGTGTTTTGTACACCACTGTCAGACGTTTTTTGACCTGCTGTCTGCAACATGCTCCAAGCAAGGTCCTAAATGCCTCTCATGGACAACCAGCATGGATAGGAACTGTTTGGGTGATGACTTAAATGTAGATTTCCTTCAGTGTTATCTCAGTGAAGTTGTTTTACTGGTATGCGTGGTGATTTTTGTCAAACTGCTAAGAATTTAATCAGGGTAGCAAACTGATAGGGCTGGGTATCAAGTGCTAACTGCACAGGAAGGGGCTCTTCATCCAGCAGTGCAGGATCTGTTCTGGATGATGTTGTCAGTGATGAGTGTTTCACTAAGTCTTTATGCGGTGATTGCTCTACCCATTAGGAAAAGAGATTGAGGAGAGCTTGAAATGTTTGTGGGATTTTTGTAGTTTTGTTTTGTTTTAAAACTTATCTCATCCCCATAATGGTAGAGATATATAGGAAAGGTAAATGAAGTTTATAAAATAACAAAGGTGTATGGCTTTTAAGAGCAGTTCTGTCAACAGATGAAGGCCATTAACCCGTAGTCTCGCAGATTTGATGTTCTTTATTACATGTTCTTTATTACGGACTGTGAATGATTGTGCTGCAAGCTGCCTATCACTACAGCCATTGTGGCATTGTGCACTGGATAAATGGTGTCTAGACATGACCATGAGCTTTACCTCTGCAGTTTATATCTCTCAGAAGTTAGAAATGTCAGACAATGAAAAGCCCACTTTGTTTTTAGGACACTCTGAAATACTGGAATCAATTATGGTATTTCATTGTAGCATTTGTCTGTATATGCCTTTAAAGACTATGTGTCAAGGCTTTCATATATTCAGTGATTTCTATACTTTCATATCTCCTTGACTTAAGGAATATGGCAATGAATGGTGGTTCTGAAGACCTAGTGGAATGTTGAGCAGAAGATATTATCAAGTGTGTGGAGCAGTTTATGTACTAAGTTTGTTCAAACATAGATGCCTTGAGCTTATGAACAGCGAGAACTCTACAAGGACAAACTGCAAGGTCAGAGGAAATTAAAAACAAAAGAATGCTTGGTTGCCATGTCTGCTGAGACTGAGCACTGATTACACTATCCTTGTCCTGCCAGGATCATGATGATGACAACTGTGTCTTATGTCCTTTAACCAGAATCATAGAATATCCTGAGTTGGAAGGGACCCATAAGGATCATGGAGTGCAACTCCTGTCCTTGCACAGGAGGAGCCCCAGAATTACACCACACGTCTGAGAGTGTTGTCCAAACACTTCTTAAATTGTCAGTCTCAGTAGATTACAAGGCAGAGGTAACTGAGACTTTGTTAAATTCAGCCCTCTTTCGGTGGAGGAGCAGCATAATTGGACAAAAGGGGCTCAGAGTCTTGTGCAAGAGGAGGCAGTGCAATGCACATGGGTTCTAAGTGACAGAGGGTTAGGTGTTGCAGTTGGGTACATCCTGCCATTGTAAGACGCCTTGCATCGTTACCTTACGTGCCAGGAGAGCGGAAAGTTACAACCCAGTTATTCAAGACTGTAGTAAATCTAGTTAATACCTCATACCTCTGACACATCTGTCAGTGTGGTATTGTAATTATTTACCTTGGTACTGTGAGCTCCAGGCAGGAAGTCCAGTTGGTGAGCACTACATCCCTAAGCCTCTGGCGTGTGCTTGCTGGCCCTGCTGCCACTGGCACAGCTGGCAGCCCTGCTCACCAAACCTGGGCATTCGTGTGAGCAGAGGCTTGCAGGATCAGGAGACCAGTTTGCAACAGGAAATTGCACTTGCCAAGGTGAGTGTGTGAAAGGGATCAGTAACTCCTGACAGCTTGTACCAAAGTAAATCCTGTTGGAGGTTATTAGCTGCCAAGTTGAGTGCTGTGATTTTATTTTAAAACAAGAGGCTGTAGCAGTTAAGTCTGATGTGCTTACCCCAAGCTCCTTTCACACACTTTTTAGCTTCGTCTGGGAATAAGTAAACACCTAAAATAGTCTCTGGTTTTGTCATCTCTTTGGTAGCATGCTTGCTTCCTGTATTATGAAAGTTATCATTAGATTAGCTGTGTTTATGCTTCCTGTCTCACCAGGGTTTTTTCCATTATTTTTATCATCTCTTTCAGGAGGTACCAGTATCATGTTTCTGTAATAATGGTTTCACTTAAATTATGTATTGAATTTTTTTTCTCCGTTGTGTTTTTAAATTTTTCCTCTGTCCACTTTCCTTACTTTGTCTGAAATACCTTTTCAACTCAGATACTTAACCAGATTTTTTTTTATTTAATGTCAGATGCTATTGTAATAACACACAGGCCAAGAAAGCATAATACAACTTCTGTCTGCAATTGGTGTGCTTATATAAATGGTAGAAAAAGCTCTACAACCTGTTTAGCTGTATCACTACTTAGTCTTGCTCTTGTGGGGAAAGTGCTGTTGTTTAATAGGTGACCCTGCAGTTGTGAACCCTGGCTGAGAAAATGAATGAGATGCACAGTGTCATGTTTGGCTCATCTAGGGTAGAAATTGAATACATAAGTCTGGAAATACATCATCTTTAGTATATTCTCTTACCATTAAGCATGAAAACTGTGGCCACTGAAAATAATGGACTTTTGGGATTTTACATGTGCTCATTTGCTTATCAAACCAAAAGGTAAACCTAGACGTGAGGTTTTAAAGCAAAAAGTGGAGCTGAATTTTCAGAAAAGTGAGATAGAACTCCTTGAGGTCAGTCCAACCTTAGTTAGATTATGGGCAAACATTTTGCCATTGCTATGTACCCTACTTGACCTTCTGTGTATCCCTTCTGGTTTAGTCTCATTTCCTACTAATAGATGTCATTTGCTTGCTAGGGTGTATGTTTGCCTATAGTGTTGCAGATGGCAATTTTTAGTGTGAGTGAAGACTGGATGTGAAGGTCTTTAGGCTTTTACCCTTTTGATTAACCTTTTTCTGGCTTCATAGCTGTTGTTTCACCAATTCATGTTTCTTTGCAGATTTCATATCAAATTTTGTGTTACTTCTGTAGAATATACACTAGATCCTTTTGTGTTCTTTTATTTTCAGTTGTATTACTATTTTAGGAGTTACCAGGATAATATTTAGGGTTTTTGTCATATTTTATTTTTGGGGATGCCAACTACTTTCTTGATTCATTGTAAGCTAATTGATACCTAAAATGTTCCATGACAGTTTCTCTCTGTGTTCATTGATTCATTTATTGTATCATCTAGATTGTTGCTAAATAGGCACCTGTAGTGCATTTGAGAGAGTTTTGCCCAGTTTGATACCAGCATTCACGTTAATCCACTAATCCAAGTCTCTTTTTTCCTAAGCTCGGCAGCAGTGCTGTGGTATAAAATCTTGATCTGGCTTCATAATGATGCTTCAGAGTAACAGTCTGTCATTTCATTTATTTGCTTCTAAAAGCTACGCATTATTTTAGTAAATTACATGTTTATATTTTGAATTTGTAGCCTATGACTGCAGTAATGAGTAGCCCTTTCCTTTCTCTTGAAAGATAGTTTCAGGCTCATCCTAATTGATTGCTTTCATTAATTTGCTGATGTTGGGCTCTTCATTTGAGCATCATTGTCTTGGTGGTAATTAAACAAAAGCCCAATTAAGTCTCCCGCTATACTGGGAAGCAGCTTGCCAGAATCTGACAGTACAACAAAGGACATTTCATTGACCAATTTCTTCAGAAGGAAGTGTCTCAGTGGAGGTCTGTAAAGCAGCACATGTGATTTTAGACACTTTCCTGCTATCATTTTTAAATTATTTTAAATTTGTGACTGAGCCTTCTGCTCTGTTCCAAAGATGTGACTCAGAACACTACTTGTGTTGGAGAGCTAATTTCCATCCACTGACAACATGAAAGCCCTCTTGAAACATCATATTTCCAAAGCAGGCAAAGTGAGAGTAAGTAACCTCTTAGCTTCTTGGAGTATTTTTCAACACAGGGCTTAAGATAAAAAGCCAGGATTAAAAATTTTCTTTGTTTATCCAAAACATAAGCCTGTAAATCCCACATAACTGAAGCCATCATAGTTATTGCTCTTAATATTTTTGTTTCAGAAGCTGTAAATTGGAAAAGCCACTTTAGAACTGGAAAAAGAAGAATTAATTAGAACAATGCTTTTTCCAAACTGAGCCATGCATGGCTGTTGGCATTCATTCTGCTGAGTAAAATGGCTTGAGAAAGGGGAGGGAACACACAAGATGAAGAGAAAAATGACCCAGAAGAGCCTATTTTGACAGGACTCTAAGATAGTTACAGGACCACTGCTTTACTGCATGAAGACTTGTAAAATGTATGAAAAGAAAATTTCAGCTGGGTCCCCAGCTCTCTCTCTTTTACTGTTAACTTTTTTATTTGAATGCCACAGCTTTGTATCTCTATATATCAAGACCAAGACAATAATTGTCAACAGTTCCAAGTACGTGTGTACATTATTATGTTTGATTTCCACCGAGCCATAAACACTCTTTGTCCCTTGCCTTTTACTAGCTATTGGCTTGGCTATTCCTTGTGGACAGGAAAGCTGTGTTTAATGCTTTGTAAAGTGGCCATCAGTTCCTTGCTTTTATCTCTATTCAGCATATATTATTTTCAGCAAGGCCACAGAAACGTTCTGGCCAAGATTTGCAGGTGCCCCTTGTGGAGAGCTATTTCAGGATAAAGGTTTAATCTTGCTGTGTCTTTCCTCCCCTCCTCTCATTTCTCCTCTCCTTGAAGACTACTAATCCTGAATGATAGGAGCCCACGGCTGGTCTCCTCCCTCCTCCATGGCTCACTTCTGTTGTTGTTTTTTGGTTTTTTTGTAATTTTCAGAATTAACCCTAAACTGGATAAGCTGAACCATATTCTTTTACCCTTAAGCTTGAAAACTTTGTGTGTGCTGCCATTGCAATATTTCTAAGGGGAAATTCACCCCCTAATTATCAAATTAGATGCACATTCTGGTTCTTTGGCATGACTTTACTTCTGCCCATCTGTTAGGTTGGCAGTCTGCCCTCTCAGAAAGTAGCCGACCAGTTTCAGCTGAGTAGAGGAGCCAACCAAAGATGGGTTAAGAGAGGCAGCCCACAGAACACTTTATGTTTGATTCCTCTTGCCAAAAGCTCTTCCTGTTTGCAAACAATGTCAGCTTAAGCCCATATGCTCCATTACATGGGATGACATCTGTGGAGACAGATGCAGGAATGGCAATACAAATGACATTTGATAAGGAAGGGCATATGTTATGAAACCAGACACCACTATGAGTTTAAGACCCTGTCTGTACTGCATGTGCATACAGAAATATAGATTGCCTCTGTATTTCAGTGTGTGAAATACAGAGTGCATTCATCAGCCCCAGGGCTGGGCTTTTGAAGTGCATCATTGTTCAAGATTTGTGGCAAGGTGTACCTGCAATTTTGTGATTTGGTTGTTGCACATTATTATAGTTTGCTTCAGTACTCTTTCAGTGGTGACATTCCAAGTACATTAAGGGTCCAATAGCTTGCACCATGTAAAGAAACTGGATAATGCCAGTGTAAGAGGAGCCTGTTGTAGCAGAGGGTTCTGCTGTGAAACGTCTTTCTGAAGGATTTGAACATTACCTTCCAAAAATCCCTCTTGGCGTTTAGAGATAAAATATTTGTGTGTGAATTTTACATGTCTGGGTAGAAGAGATGTAAAAACCTCTTCCTTTGGTACAGTCTCTTTGCTGCTTTACTAGATTTTGCTTTTTCACCAGAGGTCAGCTTTATATCTAAAGCTACTCTTCTTCAAGCACCTCTGCTTTTAGCACCTTTTTTGTGTGCTTCAAATTGCTAAAGCTGATGGAAAAAGTAGCAAGTTTTCATTAAATAGACTTTGCATATAATCCATTTTAACAATTTGAAGAAGATATTTACATTGAGGAAATATATTCTATTGGTTTAGAGTACAAGCAAAAATAAAAAAATAAAAATAAAAAGGTGTAGTATTTGAAATACATGCCTTAGCAGCCATACTTGCATTGGACTGAATGAAAAACACTTTTCTAAGAAGATGAACGGGTATGGCGAAGGCAACTCTTCCATTAAAAATAAAAGTAACTTGCACATGAGTATGTTTTTCATATCCTTTTAATGGAGTTAACATTTGTTGTTTACAAACCTGAGAATGTTTTTTGTTGCTTTGTCTGGCTTTTTGTTGAAAAATATTTATCCAAGTGACATAATGTATTTGTTTATTCAGATAATGCAGGACCATAATAAATAGTTGTAGGTGACTTCTAATTTTTCATTAATTAAGATTTATTTTTGGAGCATTTCCTGGAATGGTGACACACTTTCCTTAGTAGCTTATGGGCAATGTTATGTTTGCTGGCTAAAAAACCTCCTAAAATGTATGTAGCTGTTAAAGACTTGGACCAAATGTGACTTGTTGAGTTTGTAGTGTCGTGGTGGGGAAACCCATCTGGAGGAAGAGGATTTCCTTAATCATAGTGATACAGTCACTTTCTCTGCACAGCTTTTTTCCTGCACTTCCAAAAGGATAATTTCACTTCTAGAATGGATTAAACAAAGGAATTCTCCAAAGCATTGAGGAGTATTGGTTTCTCTGGTTGGGTTTATTAAGAAACTTTAGGCACCTCATTTTTTTATACCTGTTGGTTGTTTTATCTGTAATAAAGGGTTAATAGTAATGATGATGATAGTATCTGGTTTTTATTCTCCCTGTCCCCTGAATTCTTCAAAGCCAAGATAGTACTCAAGTTACACTCGTTACCTCTTTCCTTGAAGTGTCACCCCCCAAAAAAGTGAAAATAAATTCTTCCCTTTTTCCTTTCTAAATTGGTTTAGTAGCTGCAAAATATGATTCCTGATAACTGTACAGAGTAGATGAAGATTCAGTGCAAGTAAAAAGGATTTAATTGTAGAGATTAAGATATATACTGGCATTTCTTTTCTCACTGTATTAAGCTGCTAAAAATGCAGGGGTTTTTTGTAAAATGAGCATTTTTATATTAAATTGCCTGGATTTTGCAGAAATACAGTGCTTCTGGTGCATTCAATGTCAGTGTTTTTTATACAATTTGCAGAAAAATTGGTGTTTGCAACAGGTCAAGGATACCCTTGTAATTCCCTTGTAAAATTTTTTGGTACAAAAAGCCTGGCTTTAGTCTGTAGTGCCTTGTTATCAACGAACCTCTCCACAAGTACCTCTACATGCACTTTTTCCTACTGAAGGATCAAAAGACTGTTTTATTTATCTGGTTACGTGATGAATTGCATTAACCTGTTACCTATGCAAAGTTGCCAGTGGAAATGGTCTCAAGCTGGACCATGAGAAGTTCAGGTAGAACATCAGGAAAAATTTCTTCATGGAAAGATTGGGTAAACATTGAGATGGGCAGGTCAGGAAAGTGGTGGAGTCACCATCTCTGGAAGTGGAAAACATTTTGACATGGCATTTAGTTGATATGGTAGTGTTCAGTCAAAGATAGTATTTGATGATCTTGGAGGTCTTTTCCAACCTTAATGATTCTGTGGTTCTCTGAGGTCTGCTGGGAACATGAGGCACTGCACAAGCTGCTTTAGTAATCAGAATCTTCTCTTATGGGAATTGCTCTTCTTGCCTACTTGTATTTCTGGCAAGGGTTTTCAGTGTGTTGATTTTTTTCATGCAAGCTCTGACATTTTGCTAGCTGTAGGATCAGGCTTACTGGTCCAAGCCAACCCTGAAGGCTGTTTATTGCAGTTTGAGGATCAGCACTTGGAGAGTTCTGAGGAAATCTGTCACCTGGTGCCACCAGCCCAGCAGCTGCATGAGACTTCAAACTCTAGCCTGACACACTGGAGAAATAGTTTTGATTTACAGAACCTCTCCTGTCAGTGCTTACCAGAGAATTTAGGTGTTGTGAACTTCCTCAGATAGACCATCTCCAGTAGTGATGGCTTGCTTTGAAAAGCCTGTTTGCTTGGCCCTCTGGAACAATAGTGGCAGCTATCTTGAAAGGAGGAGTTGGACAATTCTGAGATACCATCTGGACCAACTTGGGGATCAAAACAATTCTCTTTTAGAGAAACACTGAAAGAAATTCCAAAACTTGAAGGCTGCCACATCTTGCTTACCAGATGCTCTATGAGTGCTGAATACATTGACACCTGCCAGTAAGGGAAAAACAATGAGATGTATGACTTGGTACTGTTTTGAAATGTGCTAAATTAAAATGCCAGGTCTACTCCAAATAGGTAGTACCATTGAATTTACATTTCTTTAAAGAAATAAAATAACGATGGTGCCTGCATTGTAGTGGCTAAAGAATTG
>VZTT01016465.1:3244-15810 GCA_013400855.1 Buphagus erythrorhynchus | reverse complement strand
AACCCCACACCAAACAAAAAATCCCCAGGAAACTACTGTTACAAGGATTGGGTGTTGATAAGTCTGTGCTGACATAGAAAAATATCAGATACCTCTGACTGTGCCAATGGATAAAATAGTGTCAGATGGACACTATTTTAAGTTTTGCTGCTTCCTGTTTCATGTCTGTAATTAGGTATTTTAACATAGCCAAAAGTATCTTGTTGACCTAGCCTTATTGCTAGCACTTCCATTTTCAGCTTGTGGTCAGAATCCAGTGAAACTGTAGACTGCTTGTAATAGATACTAAAACGTGGCTTTAAGGATTCTGTTTTATGTAAAATATAATATGTGAATGGGAAATTCCAAAAAAGGAGATTGCCAGGGGAAAATATGTACATCTGTAAACTTAAAGTATTAAAGTGCTGAAATGTAAACCCATTGAAATAGACCCATTGAAATAGACTATAAATGGTTTAGTATACTTTATATATCACATGGACATAGTAACAATAATAACAATAATAGTAATAATAACAACAGCAAAAATAGCAATAAAAATAGATCAGATAAGCAAAAAATCTTAAACTGGTATTATATAGCCAATCTTCATTGATTTTACTGAGCACATTCTGCTTAATATCAGCTTAGGAATTAATATTTAGTCTCTCCTTGTGTCAGGAAAGACCTTGCCTGTGCAAGCTGGATGTGTTTGTGTTTTGACTCACAGCTTAAGCTCATTTATCAATAGAGGGTCATTGTTTCCATGTAATTGCTCAGATGGCTGTAAATGTAGCACCATAATAAGGGATCTAAAACTAATATGGGGATTTTCAGGATTAACTCTTTAAATTCTAGAACACTTGGTGTCTGTGCTCCTAAGTTTACTTAAAACAAATCCTCACATTTAAATAACAATGTAACTGCAGAACCCCTTATTGGTTTCTTGCTCCATTTTATGTTGAAACTGTTCAGAGCTTCCTTTAGCAGTCTTCAGAGAAACCTGTAGTGCTTAGCAGACCAATTCATTAGTGATCTTGTGTTGGATCCCCAAACTACCTGTTTCTCTTCCTCATACTATTGTGGGATTCTGTTTTGCAAGGTATGTTCTCAAAGTGTAAATGGATACTCTCAAATTATGCCATATAACAAAAACATCTCCAGCCTCTCCTCTTGGAGATATACTGTGCTGACAAAATAATTAACATGTTTTAGTCTCAAGAAGGAAAAGCATGAACAAGAGAGATTATGAACATATTTCCAGATTAAAATGAGATAAAAAGACTTAGTAGAAAACAATGGAAGGAACAGAAAAATAATTGCACAAAAAGGTTATATGGAAATCCCAGAAGGTGGGTAAAGTGCCAAAAGGAACAAGTGGATTAAGAGCAGAAAAGAATAAGAAAGAAAAAATTATTAAAGTATGAAATGGATATTTTTCTAACACAAGAAAGTATACCCTCAGCAAATTGGCAGATGACACTAAGCTGAGTGGTGTGGCTGAAACACCTGAAGGATGGGATGCCATCAGAGGGACCTGGACAAGCTCAAGAAGGGCCCATGGGAATCTCATGAGGTTTAACAAGACCAAGTGCAAGGTGCTGCGCCTGGGTCAGGGTAACCCCAAATACCAACACAGGCTGGAGGAGGAACAGATCCAGAGAAGCCCTGCCCAGAAGGACTTGGAGGTGCTGGTGGATGAGAGGCTGGACATGACCCAGCAATGGGCATTCACAGCCCAGAAAGCCAAGTGTGTCCTGGGCTGCATCTAAAGCAGAGTGGCCAGCAGGGGAGGGAGGGGATTTTGCTTCTGCTCTGCTCTGGTGAGACCCCGCCCTGGAATATTGCATCCAGCTCTGGGAGCCCCAGCACAGGAAGGAAATGGACCTGCTGGAGTGGGTGCAGGGCAGGCCACCAAGTTGATTAGAGGGATGGAGCATCTTTCCTATGATGAAAAGCAGAGAGAATTGGAGTTGTTCAGCCTGGACAAGAGGAGACTTTGGGAGACCGTACTGGGGCTTTCTGAAGGGAGCCCACAAGAAATCTGGGGAGGGACTTTTTACAAAGGCAGATAGTGGCAGGATAAAGGGAAATTACTTTAAGCTGAGAGTAGGTTTAGATAGCATATTAGGAAGATTATTTACTGTGAGAGTGGTGAGGCACTGGAGGCCCAGGGAAGTGTAGATGCCTCATCCCTGAAAGTGTTCAAGGCCAGGTTGAATGGGGTCCTGAGCAGCCTAGTCTAGTGGCAGAGGGATTGGAACTAGATCATCTGCAAGGTCGCTTCCCTCGCAAGCTGCCACCTGAGACAAACCATTTTATCATTCCATGATACTGAAAAAGAGGCCTTCTTTAATTTTATTTGTAACTATGCTATTAGTTATTCTACTCACCAAAAATCCTTATAAGGCTGTTCCATGTTTTTCTCATCTGGATAAAAGGGATGAAACCAGACACTTAATCGAGGAAAAAGTGAAAGAAACTTGACATTTCCATATATAAATAGTACCATTAATATCATATATGGAATTGAACATGACAAACTAGGGAAAAAATTTTCTTATAATTATGTTGTCCAAATCATCATTCAAAAACCAAAGTAGATATGACAGTGAAAGTTCAGACTTTGTGTTTGTACTTTCTCACAGCCAAGTAATAATGCTGTATTGACCAACTCTAGAAAGTCTGGTAATGAAATGCTGATGTAAGTAAGAAGTCTGAAACAGTGCTCAGGAAAATACCTTTGTGTTGAAGATTTCATAAGGCTTCCCCAGAGTACCTGATTCTGTACAGTGTTTAAAGGGTCTGTCTGACCTTAATGATCTTTTAAGTTTGCACAGGGAAAGAAACAAGTATAAATAATAGACACTCAGCCAATGCAGGTGCAATAAAACTGACCATAGGATTGACAGAATGTCCTCTTCCATACCTTGTCTTCATGAACTTGTGTAATTTATTTGGCAGCACTCAACCATGACCCTTTTTAGCTTAACTTATAAATCCATACCTGCTTAACAAATGCTTTTTACTGCAGGGCTTAAGGCTCAAGGGTTGAGGTTATAAACATTGAACATCAATAGCCCTGAATTTAGTAAAAAAATTAATTCTGCCTGAAAAAAACAAGGGGTAGGAGCTGTAAGGCAAAATAAACTGGATAGGAAAAATTGCCACATGTAAAGCTGTGGAGAGGTTTGAGTCCAACCTCTGATTTTTCTGCATGTCCCCAGTTTTTCAGACCACTCAAAGGAATGAAGACCTTTCAGGAAAGACTGCAATATCTTAAACTAAGCTTTTATGTGCATAGAACTGTTAAAGTTAAATTTTGCAGTTTCTTTCTGCTCAGAGTAAACAGACAAGGCAGTGGAATTATAAACCCCTGCAAAAATAAAAGTGAAGGTTATCTTGAGGTTTGGTCCTGAATCAACATCCAGAGGTAGTTCAAAGTACAGCAAATTACATCTATTCATATTTGATGGAAAAACAGCAATTATTATCAATTCTCCTACTGTCCTCCAAGGTAATCTGTCCTTCATATTAAAAAAAAAATGTTAGTTGTATAATCTGTCTAAATTAGTTGATATAAAAACTGCAGTAAAACATATGAAATTATTCCCAATGCCCCAGATGGACAGAACAGCAAAACGTTTGGACATATTTCTCACTTGTTTCTGAGCTAACAGGTTCTTCTGACGAATCAAATTTGTTCTTAACCACCTGTTGGTCAGTAAAGCTCCTACAAATGTCATCTTGGAATTAAATAGATACTGAAAGGAGAAGGATTAATATTCTTATATTTCTCATGGCTATTTGGGATGTATTTGTGCCTTTAAGTAAAAACACCTCCGTATTATCCAGACCATTACAATAATTTTAAGGAACTTGGTATATTTCTGATATGATCTTGAGTAATGAATTTTGGAATCTGACAACTAAGGTCAGTACAGAACAAGCAAACTTTGCTTTCCTTTCCTGAAACTGGAGGTACTGCGTAGAGTCACTTTCCAACTATAAATTAAAAGAAATGAGGACCTAAAATAATCCTGAAAGTCCAGAACAGTACCTTAGAACAGCATTGATTAGACCAGTCTAAGATAATATGGTGCTAAGTGTCAGCCCAATAACCTTGGAAAAACATGTTGGACTGATTTTAGTAACAATTGAAGGATGAAGAAATGAAGATTTAACTTAGTGCCAGTGTAAAACACTTTTATAGTTTGTAAAACATAAGAATGCCTAAAAAACCTCTTTAGATAGTAATTTTAAAACAGACATGTGAAAATAAGTACTAGGATTAGAAAGAAGATAGTTTCCCTATTGCAATCATTTTTTGAAAGAAAAGCAGTAAGACTCAGCAGCTTCAAGAATAGAAGTTAAAAGAAAAAAGGATTTATGCATAAATGTTATAATTTTATAACATTTCTTTGAGTCCTAAACTTTATCAGCAAAAATATTCCTTCATAAAGTTCGTCTATAAAGATCCTTATAGTTGTTTCAACTGTTTTAATTAGGCTGCATGTATTATTGAAAATGTTTCCACTTTGATTACGTGTAGAGAAGTGTCTCTTTGCCATGTAAAGCAATCAAATTGGCATTTGCTTCCTATCTCCTTCAGAGCATTCAGATAAGGATAATTGCATTAGTTCCTGTCTAAACAATGTTTCAGACTAAAGCCCTAGGGCCAAAATACTAGGCCTTAATTGGCTGCACTACCTACTCTAGACATGTAGACAAATTAAATTAATTACAATATTTTGAAAATGCTTCAACAACAACTTTTAATCACAAAACAGGGAAAAAGCCTCAGGAATTCCACAGAAGCTTAAATATAAGCTGTCTTTGGAGAGCCAGCTATGGTACTTTGTATAAAACACTGCTTTTGAAAATCAGAGGGGAGGTGAAAATAGTTCTATTATTCCTGGATGATTTGGCCATTAGAACAGCCAGTCTCATGCTGGTTTGAGCACTAGATTTTTATATTACAAGTACTGCAATGTCCTAATTTTTCTACATCTCAACTAATTAGCCTATTCATGAGGCAAGTGTCTTGTGGTTATAGTAATCTGCACCTGCACACTTGACCATTCCTTTGACATCATAATTCTAAAATATGCAAAATAAATATAATTCACAATGCTGTCTACTTTCATGAACCTAGGCTTTGCCAGACAAGTGGTATAGAAAGCTATAATTTTTATGTAAAAATTTGGAATATGGATTTTTTCATTTTTTTCTTAGAAAACAATTCATAAGAGATATTTCTGAATATTTACCAGTAGATATCAGTAGTACATGTAAAAATAAATGTCCAGGTTTTAATCTGAAAATTCTTGATCCTTTTATTGTTAAGCTATTTTTATTAAACAAATCAAATGTTGCAATTATATGTTTAAAATTTAATTATATTTTTCCTTTACTTAGGAATGTGAGACAATTTGATCCTGGTTTCTCATGGAAGCAAAACGTATGTAATTATCTTACCTATGTGTAAAATCTTGACTCATTCTCTCAACATGTTAATCTACTGGTGCATTTCAGCCAAATGGGGTAACTGGATAGAAGCCTCATTGACAATAAAACTACAAGTTTTGTGAAAGAAAATGGATGAAAACACTCATATGTCAGACAATTTACAAGAGAAATAAAACTTATACATTACCTAACACAAAAATCCACAACAGCCAGCTACAACTACGATATCATTAGCATCAATGCCAAGGAAATCTAAGATGTGAGCCCATAGGGCATGTGTTTAATTTGTTTTTCAGCTCAGGGAAATTCGCGCTCTCACTTTGATACCTTGTCAAATTAATGCATGCATGAATTTTCAGTAATGCTAACTCACAATATTGTTGTTAAGAAGATGACAGGTGACTACCAATCCTGAAAGTCATGTTTCCTATACAAAGCAGAAAAAAACAGTCTGCAAAAACCTATCCTGAGTTTGTTCTGTCCCAGAGAAATACTCTCTACCAGCTTTCACAATGTAGAAAACATTCTGAAAAGTTCTGCAGTACAAAGAAAGAAGGTAAAAAAAAGCACAATAACTCAAGAGGATTATGAAATTTGGTTATAGAGTCGTAATAGCATAAGTGTAAGCCCATAAGCATAATGGAAAATCGTTGCAAACCTGAGTTTGCAACAGTACAACTGATCTAAAGGTTGTCAAGCTACAAGACCCTCAGAGAAGGACATGTCTTAGCAGCCTGACAAGAAGGGAAAAGTGAATCCTTGATTTTTCACATAGAATCGAGATTTCATGAGATAAAGCTCCTTTAAAAGACACAAGTATGAAAAAGTAGGGTGGTGACTTATGTCTTTAAATGAAGTTAAGCAAATAAGCAAGCCCAGGGAAAAAATGTGTTGGATCAGAAAAAAAAGTTCATATGAAAAGATTTAGTATCACAGTTTCATTTTCTATTTTACATCACATATGTAAGAAAGCATTATACAAAGAGCTTCAGGCAATTGATCAAGTGCATCATCTTCCCCTTTAGCTTAACCTCTTCACTAGCGATAAGACATAGTTTAGAGTTTAGCAGTGTTCCATCATAATAATTCTTACCTTACTGAAAAGAATTCACAGACATAACTTAACATTTATTGCTTTTATTTCCAACACTTACTGCAATGGATGACTCCCAGTAGTGTCTCCCAGAAAGGTGTAACTAATCAGTTTTATAACAATTACAATATATTCTTAATAGCCTTAAGAGGTAGGATTCTAATTCTACAGTTACCATGGGATCATATAATATGCTGAGTTGGAAGGAACCCACAAGGATAATGAAGTCCAACTCCTGGCCCTGCGCAGAACCATCCCAAAAAGTCTCACCATGTGCCTGAGGGCATTGTCCAAAGGCTTTTTAAATACTGACAGTATTTAAACTTAAACGACTTGATGCTGTGACCACTTCCCTGGGTAGCCTGTTCCAGTGCCCAACTATGCTCTGGATGAAAAACCTTTTCCTGATAGCCAACCTGGACCTCACCCGACAGCTTCATGCCATTTCTTTGAGATCTGTCATGGGTTATGAGAGTGAAGACATCAGTGCCTACCACTCTACTTCCCCTCATGAGGAAGCTGTGACTGCAATGAGGTCTCCCCTCAGTCTCCTCCAGGCTGAACAGACCAAGTGACCTCAGCAGCTCCTCATGCAACTTTCCCTCAAGGCCCTTCACCATCTTTGGTGCCCTCCTTTGGACATTTTCCTATTGTTTAATGTCTTTTTCATATTGTGGAACCCAAACCTTCCCCCAGCACTCGAGGTGAGGCTGCCTCAGCTCAGAGCAGAGCAGGACAATCCCCTCCCTTGCCTGGCTGTGATGCTGTGCCTGATGCCCCCCAGGACAGGGTTTTCCTTCCTGGCTGCCAGGGCATGGCTGACTCATAATTAACTTTCCATTGACCAGGATGCCCAGGTCCCTCTCATAGTGCCACTCTCCAACCTCTTGTTCCACAGTCTCTCTGTACATCCAGGGTTGCTCCATCCCAAGTGCAGAATCCAGAACTTTCTCTTGTTAATCTTCATATGGTTGGTGATTACCCAACCCTTTAATTTGTTAAGGCAATTATTGTGGACAGCTGAACTCAAGATACTCTGATATGTAAAGAATTCATATTTCAGTAAGCGTATAGTAATTGTTCAGTCTGGCAGAAATCTCAGGAGATAACCAATCCAAATTCTGCAAAAGCACCCATAAAACCCCCAAGAGCTGATCACAAAAATTAATGGCCAACAATGAAAATTTTGGGACTATTTCAATCCTGTAGTTCCTTTTCTGACTATAGATCAGATTAAATTAATTAATTTTAATAAAACAAAGACAGGCCCAGGCTGCTTTCTTCTGACATTGTCATTTACCAAAAATATATGACATATAAATAACACAGTGAAAAGTATATGTCCTAGACTTCTGTGATCATTGTGGTTTTGGATGTGGATTTTAGCACTTGAAAGAGCAGGATGAAATTATTTATTTTCCATATCATTGTTACAGGCATTGAAAGAACTTTGAACCCATATTTTTAGGAAGTGTCCAAAAGTTGTAATTATACTTGAGAAGGGATTCATGTCACCAAAGCATACTTGTTTGAAAGTTAGACATCTAGTCTAGGTAATGTCTATATTCTCTGAAATAAATCAAGAAAGGGAGACATGCGTTCTATTCTTTTCCAAAATATCTTAACAGGACAGTTATATTTCACTAATAAAGACAAAAACGTAAATTTTGGAGAAGAAATAATAGATGAGATTGATTTTATTTTATGTAGTCAAAACAGAGAGCATGAATATAAAATATTCTTAGAATGAAATAAAAGTTAAGAGTCTAGGGAGAAATAAAAATTTCTCACGTGTGGAAAACCATCATATTGAGTAGAAATCTATACCTTATGAAAAAGGAAAAAAAATTTAGAAAAAATTGTGTGTTTAAAGGATTGTATTTAAGAGATTTATTTACACTTAGGGATTACTTTTCTACTAAAGAAAATGGAACTTATGGAAATATTTCAGACAATAAATTGAGGGAAGTGGTTACTGAAGTCCTAGGAAGAGCTTCAAATTATAATTGAAAGGAAATGTGGTAATTTTATATGATGCAATAATATTTAACACAGATTTTATGCAAAAAATCCCTTTTAAAGTTATTTTTTACATGACAATTACCAAATTATATAAAATGAACGAAATTGCTCCAAATCGTAAAGTAATAACTGTAAAATGGATGACACTGTTTCTGATTCCACAGATAATTCCTGGCCTCAAAATAAAAAAAAGCAGTCATCAGGTTTGAGATTTTTAGCAGTTATCTCACAGTATTTTATTTAGAATTTGTTTTATGCCTCTTAAAGATCAGTATCTAAGATCTTTTGATCCCTGAAAATAGTAGAACTTATTTTTGAGAGATAGGTTTCCATCTTGAAGAAACTTGAAGGTAAATAAAGGAAACCTTGTCTTATTAAATTCTCATCATTTGTAATCCAATCTTCTGATATTCAGATGCTTTAATTATGATTCAAATGTATGTGCAACTGCCACACTGAGCACATTTTTTTCAAGTACAATCTTTTCCTACTTCTGTTATAGGAAAATCAGAATTTCTAAAGGAATCCAATGGAATAACAAAGAGGGGCCTGGGAGAAAGTGGACTGATTATAAATTCTGGTAGCTGTTCCTTTAGTTGCTCAAACATTTTTGTCCAGGATTGAGAGTTTTGGAAAGGTCAGTTTTGAATCTCTTCAGGAAGCAAAGCAAGATAAATTGCCATTTTCTACATCCTGAATGCTCTACTAGGAGAATGACTGAATACAATTGAAAAGATACCATCCCCATGAGTTTCAATATGCACGTTTGTGTAGATCTCAGTCTAGTATGCTTATATCTTCACTGATACAGATTTTATAGGACTCACTAAAGATTGTGAGAAAAATTAAAAACAACACAAAACAAACAAACAAAAAAAACCAAACAAATCCTTACTTAGATCCTTACTTTAGTAACCATTTCATCCAAAACTTTGACGTGGAAAAAAATCAGTATTTGTTAGAGTTTACAATGATACCACTCTAATATATATAACTGGAGTATAAAAATTCTGGGCTTAGATGCAAATATAAAACAGTGTCTATATGCTTGACTAACATTAATTCCTTTAGGAATATCATCCGTAAGCAATAAAGAACGCATTTGCTTAGATAACAGGAAAATAGGAATAGCAAGGTGTTTTTCTATAACCTTTTAAATGAGAAGATGTGTTCTCTTTGTTGCAAATATTAGTAACAAGAATGATGTAGTAGTCTGCTCATTTCATTGTTCTAGTCATTAAAACTGCAAAAGCAGGTCTAGCCATGTGTGTGCTTCTAATTGAACAGAGGATATTCTTCTAATATCTATCTTCCAATTTGCATGTCTAGGTAATGATGTCAGTTTTACACTGGCAGTTAACAAGCATAATGTGGTGTTAATCGAATGACCTTTCAGCAATAAGTGATTGAAGAATTAACTTCTCCAGCTTTAAATCACATTTTCACTGAATACATTAAGCGGAGAAATATCTTTCCTGGGTATCTTCAAGCACTGGAGCAATACTAAGAATTAAAAGGTCCAGCTATCTTGAGAACGAATTATTATTGTACTTTCTGGAATCACAAGGATATGAACAGAAAGGGAGACTAATTACTCCACAATCATTTTTAGAAAGCCTAATATTCAAAAATCAGAATAGAATTACTGAAATGAACACACATATATATACACATAAAATCTGAGGAAATTTTTTCAACCTGAATTCTTGCTTATTTTATCATAATACAACATCATTGATATTTATTCATTTGCCCGTAAACCATTGTTGTGAATCCATTTTATTTCAAATCAGTAAAGTTTTGGTCATATCTATTATATTATTTCCAAAAACTAGGCTCTTAAACAGATTTAAAAAGAAAAAAAAAGAAGTGACACCCAGGAGTAGCATATCTCAGTCGCAAAAATGCTGATTCTAATGCTAATTCTTCCTAAACACAGTTTACAACAGAAAGAAGCATGAAACATAAGCCTTTCCCTCTTTCCCTCCTCTTTTTTATCCTCTTCTTCCTTGGTGGACATTAAAAGTGAAGTTCAGCTCACTTCACTCAACTTTGTTCTAAGTTGTCTTCACACATTACCTGCCTGGTATTGACACCACTCAGTTCTGCTCTCCATGAAGCAATGACATCTGTAACAGATTATAAATGAAGATTTCTTAAGAAATATCAGTAATATTGATTACATTTAAGTCCATTTTTTTAGTAGGGTACTACTCAGATTAAGGCAGAAAGTCAGATTATAGCTATGAGAGGAAACTATTCTAATCATAATGAAAATGCTGGATAAAGAAAAATACATTAATATTGTGTTTTTCTATCTGATATAGGCCAGGCTTTAGCCAACAAGTGTAATTTTAGTGTACATAGATTAAGAAAAACAAATACAAATACAAATGTGGAATGCAAATTCCACATTGACATAGGTAGATGATGCATTCATAAAACATCATTTGGCCTAATATACTTTCTGTCTGATATGTGTTGCAAAATATGAGTGAGATACATCTTGCCAGACCATACTTTTCAGTGTTCTCTAATGATTACTTGGAAAGAGGTTGGAAAAATTTTACGTGTTGATACTGTAACTATTTTATCCTTTCTGCTATCAGTTTCCAAAAATGTAAATACATATGTAATTTTGAAGAAATTGTGATTGTTAACAAGTGAGAATCTGATTCAGATTACTAAATATCAAGGAATTCAATAGATGATGCTTCTGAGTATAGTGTCTCTATCTGTTTTTCTGGATAGCTGTAAAAAAGCTCATGCACAGACAATGACAGCCATAGAATAGCTGGAAATCACTTTATATTTACCTTGGAAAAAATAAATGAAGGTCCCAGGAAGCATAATAGACATGATGTCAATGATTAAAACATGCATCACCAAATCCCTCTACTGCAGAAAGCTGTCCCAGATTGCAGTACAGAGTAATTACTTTTTTGTTTTGTAATGACTAATAAACTATATTTCAGCTAGTTATCCTCTTAAGCATATTTCTCAATTAATTATGTATACAGGTAATATAACATCTCTTTGTTTCTTGTTTATCAAGGTTATCTTATATCTTTGGAGATGTTATGAAGAAAATGAGGAGCTATTAATTGAAAATAATAATTTCCCAACGCCTGCCATAATCTTTAAATGTCATATCAATAGCTGTAGGCAATGAACTTCGAGAAACATTGTTACTCTATTTTTCTGTCATTAATAAACTGTAGAAGGGCACTATACTCTCAGCAACTGTTTGCATCTCTGGACCACTCTCTTCATTCTTTTCACCATTAGCAATGTAAGTTTATAACTAAGGATGATCTATTCAAGGTCCTTTCTTCATATCAGAAATCCCAAAGCATAATTAATTGGAATGAACAGAGCACCTGGTTTCTTGTGATCTTATAGTTTCAATGTATATGATATTTAATTAAAATAAATTCCCTCCCTCCCTCTCTCATAGGGGAATTAGCTCATTAAAATTTTCAAGAGTGAGAATCAGTCCTCCAGCAAATATTAACATTTGGGAAGGAGCAGAAGGCTGGTTGTTTTCTGTGTTATACATTTGTCCCCTGGTGCTGGATGACACTGCTACTACTGCTCATTCATCTTAACCTTGAGGTATGTATCTTTGATGTTCTCTCAAAACTAAGTTGTTTTACAACACTTTTTAAAAAAACCTTGTGCCATGGGTCTTTTTGAATTCTCCAGGTAAGTACACAGAGAACTACATAATTCTGCCAAAGTAACTTTGTTATGCATCTAATAAGAAAATATTCATAAACTAGACAATCTTCATCTGTCTTATGGCCATAATTTGCCCATTAGGTTCTTAAGTATTCTCTACTTATCTCCATCTAGGCAGGGACACCTTGTCTTTTTTGGGGAGCCTGCATACACATAGTCCAGCTACATGTGGATGAGGGTAAGGTTGTGGATGGAATCTACCTGGACTTTAGCAAAGCCATTGAGACAATTTCCCACAGAATTCCCTTAGAGAAACTGGCTG
>VZTT01016462.1:3195-18259 GCA_013400855.1 Buphagus erythrorhynchus | reverse complement strand
CCACAAAGTGAAAATAAAAGCTGCAACTCACCCAAGTATTTCGGGTAAAAATATTCCTGTAGAAGGGAAAAGAAAAAAAAAAAAAAAAAAATCCTGACAGCACTTACAGTAATTCTATAAGGAATATATATTTTACCATTAAATTGTGCATGGTATCTTAGTATTTTCCTGCTGTATGTTTTTCATTAGTTGGTTCTATCATATTCTTACCAAAAATCTAAAGAATTACTGTTGCCAGGACTGAGAGGTGTTTCAGATTGGTACTGAGCTGCATATGCTAATGATCCAGAGTTAGTGCTGCCTATTAAGGCTCCACAATGGAATTGTGCTGAGGTCTCAGTAAGGATGAAACCAGTTGTGACATACAGCTGATGGCAAGTGGTAATCCCTGCCCACCAAAAAAAGGCTTAGTAGAAGAGGAAAGAGAAGAAACACGACTTCCAGAATAAAAAAAAAGCCATATTTTGCTGTGTAAAATAGATGGTTACAGGCATGGTCAATAAGTGTTAGTATTCATATCCTCCCCTAGCTTATTCACAGCTGTAATGAACAGTGCAGGTTTTAGTTCTGAACTTAGAATTAGCACTAATAAATAGCCTAATTTCACTAAAAACCCAACATTTATTCCCATTCTTGCCTTTCAATTTTTAAAGCATATTTTAATCCATGGCAGTACCGCACTTTTAACCCTGTGGTTATCAAGTTTCTTTACTGAATCTTATCANCGCACTTTTAACCCTGTGGTTATCAAGTTTCTTTACTGACTCTTATCAGGCATTTTATCCCAAGGTTTTTGAGAATCAAATGTCAATTTGCTTTACTTGTTCAAAGTTTAATAAAGTGTTTATAAGTTGTAATGATTTTTATAACAATTTAGATTGTTTAATTATGTTTCAGGCAAACAGAACTGCCTTATAGCTTTTTCAGTTAAGAATATATAATTGCTATTAATTATTTTTTATTTATTGTGGCATATTGCATTAAGGGAATGTCCTTTATCCCTTCAGTGCATTTCTCATTCTATGATACTTGCCTGGGACTAAATCATGAAACGTTGTCAGAAGTAACTGGAATATCAGTGGGAACTGATATGAAATCTCAGAGAATGAGGGTGTCAGACTCTTGGCCTGCCAACACCTGGGAAATAAACACAACATATAAATAGAAGTAGACTAATGTGGCAGATATTACTGAGATATCTGCAGCCTTTAAAATACAGACTTTCTTGTGTACACTGCTACAACAAAACATCTTAATCAATTTATGTTACTAAAGACTCTCCTGAACAATGAAGATTTTGAAATGAAAAATAAGAATTATAAAACCTTGTGGAATATAATTTGCTTTCTGTACTATTTATTGTTAAAGGGATTTCTCCCCTATGCACCTTGTCCAACAAGAGCACCTTGCATTTAAACAACGTATTTGATCATGAGGGCTGTTTTCGTTGTTATTCTTTTGAACGAATATGCTGTGCCTGCTTTTCTGTTGTCAGAGGATGAAAATCATCTCAGATTCATATAGTCAAGACAAATTCTAGAATGTTTATGTTCAAATAATTAAGATTCCTGAAAGAGAGAAATATAAATATTACACTTTCAAGGTGAAAGGGCTTATATACACAGTAGTCATCCATTCTTTCTTCTTATAAATTAGGATTCCTAACACTCCTTGTAGACAGAAAGATGGACTGGGGTGACTTTTGTTGATTTTTAAAGTTTTCTTTATGCCTTCTCTCTCTCTGTCTCTTTCTTTATTCTTCCACTCTTTCTTCCTCACTTATCTCCTTTTCTCTCCTCCTCTCTGGCTCTTTCTTACTACAGCTCTCCTTTCTCTTCTCCTTCACACAGAGTATATTTCAGGTATAATGCAGTTCTTCTTATTTTCCCTATTAAAAATACTAAAAGACACCCAAACTCTTTTAAAGAAATTCTGGGAGAAGGCCTTTTTCACTGTGCCTTAAGATCTAGAATTTACCATGAAATCTTCTTCTACCTCCCCCATATTTGTATTATTATATCAAAGTAACTTAATGGGTAACAAGAACTAAATTTTGATTTGAGAATTATTTGCTTATTTACGTTATATGTTATTTATATTGGAATTATCCTAGATCATAGAGTCCAAATTACAATAAAGCTTGGTCATTGTGCATATATATGTCACAAAATCCATGTTCTCATAAGATTACACTCTTAAAAGACAAAAACAATGTAAGAGGTGGAAGAATCATTGTCCTTGTTTCATTAAAAATAAGGTCCTTGGATACATTTACCAAAGTCAAGTCAAGTTATGTAAGCACTGATCTCAGGTTTCTACTACTGGTTATGCCTAAGACTTTAGCAGCCTTTCCCTCATTTGTCCATAGATTTTGATGGAGGATGAAACCAATCAGTTGCTGAGAAAGCAGAATCCAGACCTGCCATGAAGAACCCTGCACCATATGTAAGATGCCCTACATAATGCTGCATCATAACCATAGCACAACACCAAGGAATTATTAGTAAAATTTAACTCTCTGTGTCCGAACAATTTTGGTGTTGGACAGATTTGAGGCCTGGCTGACCAATACACTTCTTTGTCATGACAAATAACTTTCCCAAGATAAATCAGGAAGTAATTTTTAGTTGGTTTATGCTCTTGATGAGACACCAAGGGTCCTTCATCTCTACTTGATAAGTATACTCACTTCACACACACAAAATACTGAGACACCAGTAGAATACAGTGAGACCTTCATATCTCAACATGTGGCTTTGAAGAAGGGACTGTGTTCTCACCAGGATGTTTATCCATATTTGGCTCTTTTGATTTGAAAGACCTTGCAGTTGTTGAATTGGTCAAATTGCACCAGAACCAGGGACTGTAGGACTCTGACTTGGAGTGTGAAATACCCTCTGGTGTTGTAGGGACAGTGGCTCCAGAAAGAGCTAACCAGAGAAATTGCACCTGACACAGAGCCACAAAATCCTAGTGAAACTCTCTCTTATGGACAAAGTAGAAAACTGTAAATAAGCCATTTGCAAGCTGGAGATTCAATTGTTTTTATTAATATATAGTGTGATCCAGAATTAAAGCACCACCCAGTGCAGGTTTAATCCAGGAGATTCTGGGGTCTGCTGTCTTGGGTAATATGTGAAATTTTGAAACTGTCTCTGTGAAACTGCATCCAATTTACAAAAATGACCGAAGGTTCACAGGCATTTGGCACAAGCTTATTTTTAGGTAAAAGAGGATTGCTCTGAATAAAACAGAAGGAAAACCTTACAGCAACTTGGGGAACAATCACCAGTCATCTTAGAACAGGGCATATAATAGACAATCTGCTTCAAGTCCTCTGTCACTTCCTCTGAATTTAAATTCAAAGGTAAAATATAACAATGTTATTCCTTTTTGCTGCATAAAGACTTCTTTTTACTTATAACAACAATAAGAAAAGATGGCTATTACATGCAGCACTTTGGCAATTTTAATCTACACTTTCCATTTTCCCTTCCACATCTAGAGGACTATTGTATGTCCAGTGGTTTCAACGTACATACTACTGAACATATAAAAAAGGAAACATATATCGTGCTAAAATCATTTAGTTTTTTATTATAACTTTTTCCTTCCAATTTTCTACTTATAATGAGTGCATAAAAGACCCCTTTTCACCCTATTGTTTTTAGTCTAAAAGCCACTTTATTCTTAATAAAAGGAATAATAAGTGTCAGTTGTAAAATACTCTGTCAATCACTCCAGCACTTACAATTGTGTAACACCTTTCTTTAGGACCTCTTAGAGTGCTTTAGAAAAGATAAAAACAAATAAAATAAAATTACAATTACATTTACATGCAGAATTAGACTATCAGTTTTAGATCACTTGAATTTTGTTACTAAAGGTTGAAAAGAGACAATGTGCTTCTGAACACCCTGCAAGTAGCTGAAAGCTGCAGTAGCCTTGTCCATGCTGATCTTTGAATGAGCTATTTCACAAGACCCTCATTAAAAGCAGCCTGAATTCTAACAGAAAACATCTTCTTTTGCCCTGATTCCCCATAGCTGATACTCTTCATCTTACATTATTTCCATTTTCCTGTTTTTCTGCTGCATATTGTTTTCTCTGTGTGCACTGGTCATGGTGGGAGAATTATTTCTTGAGATAAAAAGGTAAAATTTGGATTCCTCAATAAATGCTGTATTCAGGTTAATTGGAAAGGATGAGAAGTAAAAACTAGAAAGCTCGGTATGCTGGGACCAATGCTTAGCTTGTGTATATGGTTATTAAATTTAGGTTTTGAGATGAATCTTATTTATAAACTCAGTAAAACAAAAAATGTGAATCAGAATTGACAATATTCAGTGGTTGAAAATGCTGGCTCTCCTTACAGTCACTAGTTAAATGTGTTTGAGACACTTAAATTAGATATCTATAGGATGTGTTCCCATGTCTTTTCAAAAGAAACAGTGCAGCTGTGGGTCCTCAGAAAGGCATGTCAGTAGTTATCATTCAGTTACCCTTTTTTGCAGTTATTTTTGGTAGCAGAGGTCTCATTGCAAGATCATAATCCATGGCTTTATGAAACTATTTGTTAAAGGTAATGGGAATATGACAAAGGTACTGTGCTTTTTTGTTTTATTTTGTTTTTATTACCAGACAAATCAGCTCCTCGAGATATGCTGCTTTCTTCTCTAAGGACCCCTTCAGATTAAAAAGAAATGACGATCATCTTAATTTGATTGTTAAGAAACCTGGTGAAACAGATTATATCCATTTTCTTTCTCATACCTTAAAGTTCAGCAAGTCTGAGGGGAATTTTTCAGTGCTTTTTCAATGAAATACATAAAACACTGATGAAGGCTATTAAAACTCATGCACTGTTGGAATGTAAGGAAGACATCTAGTAAAATCCCATGAGCAAGGCCATGCCATGTCTATTGTATGGTAGATCATCTGCATTAACCATAAATAAATAGGGAGATGCTGATAAGAACTGACAGTATTTGAAGAAGGAGTAAATGAAATTTGATCCCAACCCATAATCAACAAAAAATTAAACAAAGAGTCTCTATGACTTGGGCCTCATGCCATCTGAGATGTCCTAGGACTTCTTGTCTGACCTCTACTCTTCGAAAGGGCACTGGTATTCCATAGGTTCTGTGGAGAATTTTCTAGCCCCAGAGAAAGATCTCAAAGCCACTCAAAATGCAGCTGATCCATATACTTAGGCAATGGAATGGTGCTATTGCCTCATGGGAGTTTCCACTTGTAGATATCTAATTTTAAAATTCTGCTTAGGTATTTTCATGCCACCTTGGGCATTAAGTTCAGCTGCATAAACAGAGATGACTAGCACCATTTGAGGATCCTTTGGCTGTCTGCAACATCTAGAGAAGGCTGATATGTGTGATGTGGTGGATATATATCCTTCTGGAGCTGGCTGACAGAGACTGAGTATGTTATCTTTGGCATTTTCAGATGACACTTAGAGGCTTATATGTCAGCAATTGAATAAGATTCCTATACTTCTGAAGAGTATGACAGCAAGCTAGGAAACTAAGTTCCATGCTCTAGGCATTGGATGCTGATTTATGTGCCTAAATCTAAAAAAACAAACAAACAAGAAAAAACTTCCAGTAGCAAAGACATACTATCAGGGTTAGAGTAGTGTGCAGGAGGGACAGCCACAATTTTCCAAGTCCCAGGACATGACCCAGCTAGGGCTTCCTTCAACAGCTTCTCCTCTCCTCAGCTGCACAATCTCGTTTCCACATCATAACCTCTGCTATGCCAGCAAAACCAGCTGTGGGCCTCTGAAGTAAATCAGAAGGGGAACTGATCCATTTCTGGTGGGTCATTTTTTACTGGGTCCAGGTACCTGACTGTTCACCATGCAGCTGTACAAACAGTGGTGCCAGCACAGGGAAGGGGAGGAGGGAATGAATGACTTGTGGACTGCAGGAGCCAAGCCTAAGTAGGCTGAAGCAGACCTGCCAATGCATGTGTAACCACAGCCTCCATGGCTCTCTGATCACACTCCTGCTCTGAATGTTTTCCTTTTGAAACTTTCCTTTTGCCTGTTTACCTACTGAGACAGATCAGTCACTTGGCACTTGTGTTTGCTTCCTGTACTTCTGCTTTTATTTTTCCTCATGGTCAGTGACTGAGCTGCGCCATCACTCTGGCAGCAATAAAAAATTATCATTGGAATTCCTCCGAAAAAGACCCAGTTGATGCTCTCAGTTTGGCACATGTTGGGAGTTTGTTGTTGGTTTTTACCATCTTTTCTTTCTTTCAGACAGTTGGTGCTTAAGACAGCTGTTGCATGGGGAATGAACACTATCCCCATTGTAAGATTCCACCATAGGAATGAAATCAACATGTCTTCCATGTAAATGGGCTCATTATGCCATCAGTTCATTTTCATTATTTCCTTTTGGCTTTACAAGAGAGTAATTGTCCATACAGTCATAGCCAGCCTGTATGAGGATGCAAATTAATTTATGACTTACTGCAATGAAGCTCTTGAAAACATATGCAGGACTCTCAGAGCAGTAGTCAATGAGATTTAAACAAGTGCTTAAAAGAAAGCCTGCCCTTAATTCCTTTGTAAACAGGTCATTAGTGAAAAACACTAATACCTGCTGTATATTCAGCACTAGTGCATCAAAATTTTAATAGTTTCAGATCCACTTTTTTCTGGTTTAAAAGCTGGGTAGACTGCTGGGCCCAGAGGGTGGTGGTGAATGGTGTTGCATGTAGTAGGCGGACAGTCACTGGTAGTGTTCCCCAGGGATCAGTGCTCTGACCAGTCCTGTTTAATATCTTTAGTGATTAGGGGATTGAGTCTATCATCAGCAAGTTTGCAGATGACACCAAGCTAGGTACAAGTGTTGATCGTTTTGAAGGTAGGAGGGCTCTGCAGAGAGACCTGGACAGGCTGGATTGATGGGCCAAATCAAACAATATGAGGTTTAACAAGACCAAGTACCAGGCCCTACACTTTGGTCACAATAGCCCCCTCCAGTGCTACCAGCTGGGGACAGAGTGGCTGGGCAGTGCCCAGGCAGAAAAGGCCCTGGGGCTACTGAGTGACCACAGGCTGAACTTGAGCCAGTGTGTGTCCAGGTGGCCAGGAAGGCCAATGGCATCCTGAGTTGGATCAGAAATGGTGTGGCCAGCAGGACCAGGGAAGTGATTCCTTTTCTGCACTTGGCACTGATGAGGCTACTGTGAATGCTGTGTCCAGTTCTGGGCTCCCCAATTTAGGAGGGGTGTTGAGATCAGAGAAGGGCAATAAGGCTAGTGAAGGGTCTGGAACACAAGTCCTGTGAGGAGCAGCTGAGGGAGATGGGGTTGTTTATCCTGGAGAAGAGAAGGCTCAGGGGAGACCTTATTGCTCTCTACAACCCCCTGAAAGGAGGCTGTAGCCAGGTGGGGGGTCAGTCTCTTCTCCCAGGGAGCCAGCAACAGGACAAGAGGACACAGTCTTAAGCTGGGCCAGGGGAGGTTTTGGTTGGTCATCAGCTAAAAAATTCTTCATAGAGTGTACATTGAAATGGGCTGCCCAGGAAGGTGATGGAATTAACATTCCTAGACGTATTTTAAAAAAGACTAGATGTGGCACTCAGTGACATGGTTTAGTTGATAAGGTGGTGTTAGGTCAGAGTTTGGGTTTGATATCAAAATTCTTTTCCAGCCTGGCAAATTCTGTGACTCTGTGATCTGTTTCATAGAAAATGTGATATCAACTTGACTCAAAATGAAGTAAACTATTGTAGATTTTAAGGAAAAAAATTCCCAGACAAACATTTTCTATTTTTAATGCGGGAGAATAAAAAGCTCAACAAACTCTTTAACCAGACAAAGTTTAAATAAACCACTCTTTAAGAAAAGTTCATTAACATTACAACGTTCCTCTAAATTAATGTTTACTATTCCAAAAGTACTTTGGAGTTATCTATGTACATATCTTAAAAGTATTCAGTGAACAAGCGAAAAGTCTGCTAATGTTTAAATAGCAAATGTATCTATGCACAGCAAGTTTGACTCTGTATGAAACAAAAAGTTTAAAAGCTTATGAGAAAAGCCAGCCAGTAGAGAAGTACTAACTTGAAAAAAAAAAGAAATAAGATACATAAATTATATGGATATAAAACAACCCAAAGTAAATTTCAACCTGTAGGATACTTGTTTTAAAAAAGGGCCAACTTTAAAGATGTATATCCACTGTTTTTAACACAGAGAAGTAAAAGATTATTTTCTTTAAAAAAAATACTATATTATATTTGTAATTCTATACAACTTCACAGTATTAAGTAAAATTTTTAAAACTTAAAACATGCCATTTTTATTAATGGTCCATTTTAAAGCCACCAAATATTTTTATGTCAATTACTAAAACAAGGTTTAACGCTGTCAAAAAGCATTACTGCTAAAAACAGTCATCTTCTCAGTGTTTTCATCTGCAAAGCATTACAGTTTATAAAACAATTTTAACTTGGAATACGTAAGTCTTTGTATGAAGGCTTCCATATGTTAAAAATTTTATTTGTGTGTTTGATTTTAAATTGCTTTGAAAAAACAGACAGTTGAGGTTTATAGAATGGAATCTTTCTTTTAGGAAATAAATGTCTCAAAAGTACAGGGCACCAGCAGTAAAAACATTCTTACCACAAATCAGAAACACATTGAGAAGTGTTTGTTGAGTACACCTTCTGCAACCAGAATTTGTTTCTATTTGCCGGAAAATTGAAAAATCTGTTGTATCTTGGCATGCTTCTTTGGCCCCATCCCAGGCTGCTCATGCAGTAGTGGCATTATTGTGCAATAACACTTTCAGGACTTATAAAGCTTTTAAGATCATCTTCCATTTAAAATGCAATGTATTATGCCAATGGTCTTCACAGAACCCAATGACACTGTTTTATGAAGTGGAAGGCAAAAGTGTGTATTCCATGATATTTTATTTTTAATAAAATATGAGGTATTTTTAAGAAACAAAGACAATTAATCAGTGTCTCGGCTTCTGCATGGCACTTAGCCAGAAGCCACCAAGCAGACACATGAAGTTTAGAGATTGTTTTTGCAAGGCTAATTTAAGGTGAACTTAGATGGATTCAAGATTTATAAGCACTACAAAGTCTTGACTGGAGCAAAGTTCAACTAAGTAATCCACAGCTTACTCTGCAGATGAAGTGCTGCAGCCGAAACTTCCCTGTGATTTAGTCTACACTCAATGAAAATTTTCGAAACAGGCAGAAAGAGTGAGTTTCACTGTTTCACTTCAAAGGTCTCCTAATAACTGAGAGGATTAAACTCTTTTAACCAGTTAAGAAGGTTAGATGATTTTGAGTGAGTAGCTTTACATTCATCAATAATTCTAAGTTGAAAGTTTAAAGATATCATAAGCATATATGTCTTTTAACTCCTTCAGGGCTGCAGAGCAACAATACACCTGTTTTGCAACCAATCCAAACTGCTAAATACATGACAGCTGTTTTTAAGTTGCTCTGCTGAGGTGAAGTTATTGGTAAGAAGATTAATTAAATTGCTTTACCTAAACTTTCAGTGAAATTAAGAACCTTTACACCACTTCTAAGAGACTTCCTTCTTTCCCTGCTAAATAAATATATAATACCTGTTTAAAATCATTCTAATGTGAGCTGTGCAGACTTTGATGTTCGTACCTTTTACCTCTAGCATGCTAACACCATATGTATATTTTATCAAATTAGAAATAAGTTTCAAATGCTCAGTTCCAGTGACAAAGGTACTGTTGAAGTAAAAAAGCTGAGGATTGTCAAACTGAAATGAAAAAGGTACATGCAGGAAATGGCTATAAATTTCTTCTTTTTACAGGGGAAGATGGGAAATTATACATGATAATAGTAAAAGAACTATCCTTTATCATATCAAGTGATTCTTCTTAAGTTCTTTTTGCTCACGTTTACCATTATTAGTGCAGTCAGAGAGCCTGGTTAATAAAGAATTACTTCTGCATTATATTATTGTACTTCAAATCTTTTGCAAAGAAGTCAGGATAACATATGTGCTGTGAATTCTGGGTGACAATTTATTGTGAGTTTTATACAGCCTATTTTAGCATCAGTCCGCAGAACGACCCTAAAATAATTTTTTAAAAACTCTCAAAAGACAGAGAAGGAATGAAGAAGTGAAGAAAAGACCATCTAGGATTGCATACAGTGGATCCAAAATCCCATTAGTATTATTATTAACAATAAAAACAACCATCACATATGTAATGCCTAGGAGTCATAATTCTTTTTGAATAAAGTATCAGAGACAATTGGGAAAAGTAATTACAATTTTGATTGATAGAAGGACCACCCATATCTTCTATCTACCCAGCAAGGTATAATACGAATGGACTTAATTTCTCAAATTAAAAGTTGAAGGAGTGGGAAATGAGGCAAATCTGGTTTTATGGATTTTAGAAATGACTGAAAACAAAAAGCATTTTCTCTTGGTATGCCTTAGACACAACCACATCCTGCTTCATGAACATCACTAGCTTTCTTTGTAACTTGACATACATGAAATATAGAAAAATACATCTAAAAAAAGCATCTCTTAAAAAATCAGAATACTAAAAAATATCTGATGTAATATCTCATCAGCTCTTCTTTCCTAGCCATCAAAAAAGAACGGAAGGATGTTGATTTTTTTGTTTTCTTTGTACATATAAGCTTTCAAAGCACTGAAAATCTTATTGATGTGCGTTAGTGAAAAGCTAATAGATATTTGACTCAGAACTATGATCACATAGTAATTCATATAAAACTTAGGAAGGTCATAATGTCAGTAGAAATTCCTCTTTCTATTTTTTAAGCACTCAGTTTTCCTTTAGCTTCTATACAAATTACATATCGGGAAGTTGAAAATAAGTTTTAAAGTTCTTATTCAAAATAAGTGGTTTTGCACTGTGACATGGCTCCAGAAACATGATCAGAGCTGCATATTTGTAAGAGTTTTGATAGCAATTACATAAAACACGTTTCCAAGTATTTAAAATATCTTTTTGCAATTAGACTTAGTGAAGTCATGCTCTGTTTTATTTGCTCCTTTGCTTGCTCTATGAATCTTGCATTTTAGCTACTCTGTATCCCTAATTAAGTGTTCTATGGTGCCTTTGTGGACTTTGTCCTTAATTTTTCATTGCTCTCAAGTTTTCCATAATTTACCAAAGCAATGTTGAAATAAAGATTGAGAGACACAATAGGTTGCAGCCTAAGTATTATGGTAGACAGTAGCCCTGGATGACTTCCATTGAGCAGATAGAATTCAGTGTGATTATAGGGAGATTTTTGCCTGGTCTGATGCTTTGCAGAAGAGTCAGCTTTTCATCTTGAAGTGTACGTACTATTCGTTGAAGCTTAGAGTATGTTCCTTGTGTCTGTCTTTTGGGGAATACATATCACCCTGGAGAAGTTACTAATATTTTAAATATTTTGATAATTAGATATGTCTCATTCCAGAACCTTTAAAGAGAATTTGAGATTTCATTTTCCTTAATGATGTGCATAAAAATAAACTGAGCTGTTAGGTGGGTAAATGGGATCTACCGGAGAAAAAACAAAAAAGAGAAAACTGGCTGGGTGAGCAAATCTGAAAGTGGTGACTTAATAAGCATACCTTACTGCATCATAAGTGCCACTGGACATGTTTGTTTAATTTCATTATTATTTTGCACATGGCTACTTATGTGGTTTTCAGTTTAACTTGAACAAGACCAGTACTTCATTGAGAAATCAGCTTCAAAGGCTGATTGTTGGTCAATGCTGGAATATCTCTTCTGCATAAGAGGCACAATGTGATCTGGCTCCTCAAGGGTGCACTTCAATCACTCTGAGAGGGGAGCTTTAGGCTGGGTGAATGGGAGTCCCTGCGAGCAGCACTCTCGCATTTTGCCCATCAGAAGAGTGGATAATGTGTTTTTTGGTCTGAGACTTCTTAGGCATTCTAAAACGTCACTTTTTTTATCAGTAGGTGGTTCAGCCTGCTTGGTAGTGCAGCTGCTTCATTAACCAATGCCTGGCCATGCCACACAACTGCTGGGGTTTTGTTTTATTGACACAGTCCTGCTCAGCAATAAGCAAGACAGCTGGTGGGAATTGGCAGTGCTGGGCAGCTCATGAGACGTGCTCAGCACCTTCCAGTACTGAGCCCTAAAGAATGGTCTGGATTTAAAGCAGTGCATTCAATTTCACAGTCTTTTCCATAATCAAGTATGGGGAAAGATCGTGATAGATCCTATAATGCCTTGACCCTAGCAAAGCTACATCTATATGTATGAAAAATAAAATATAATTTAAGAAATATGCTTTAAAAATTGATGTATCTACTGCAGAACACTGAAAAGGCTTTATTACGGATTCTTTTGCAAAAGTGGTTCTAGAAGACTTAGAGGGCTAAGAAAAGAATGTATACAATAATTTATCTATGGTATGTTAATATGGAATAAGGAAATTTGTTATCTTTTCAGTACAAGTGAAACAGACAATTTTTGCAAAATGAATATTTTAATCCTTTCACAAGGAATTGAAATAGTACTGTGGTAACTATTCAGTGATAATGTCAATGTTCTAAGTAGTGCTCTTTCCATTAGAAATATTTTTTTTCATATTCAGAATTAGCAAGTAGGAAAATAATCAATTGCAGGCATACAGTATGCACATTTCCCTAGTATTAATGTTACATTTGAATTTTTTTTCTGATGAAACAGTAGAAGAATTATTTTTTTCAGGATATTAAGATTTTTTTTCCACACAATTTCTGGCCATTTCAGAAAATCTGCAGTCCTTATGTAGGCAAAACTCTCAGTGAAGACAGTAAGTATTTTCTAAAGAAAGATGTTACTGGGACTGTGAATATAACTATATATTTTTATCCCCTTAAGCTACCTCAGACCTGCTAGGAGATGTGTAGTGCTGTATTATACTGATTTAATCTGGAACAAATTGTCATTGCATAAGGTACAGCTGTTGACTGGGATCAAATGTGGACTGAGGCATGGAGCAATTTGGCCCAATGTATATAGTGACACTACAGTCCTGACCAGCCACGCATGTGCTCATTTCAAGTTGCTGTCTGAGCTGCTGGAGTATTTTGAGCTCTTAAGCTCTTTTCCAAATTTAATACCAGATATTAGTCCTACTGAAATGGATGGGGAATGAGAAAAAGTATCAACTTACCACTTTTAAAACCTGATCTCAAGTCCTTTTATAATGTTCATCAACTTTCTTCATGGTGAATCATAAAAAAAAGAAGAAAATCTTTAATAAGGGGCTTTTTCCACACAAAATAGAATTGTTGAGAACTATACAATATATTTGAAAACCTCACAAATGTTATAAATATTTTTCTCTCCAGCTTTTATCTCTTTCAACTGTCTCAAGCACTGTGGCTGCAATACATCTGGTGAGGCTGGAGGGTTTACTGATGCTTGGGAGAGATGAGTATTTCATACCTGTCCATCTCTGCAAATAATCCACAAAAATTTAAACCAGAAAGAAAACCAGCTGCTGCCATTCAGCAAGAAGTCTATTACGAATCCCTAGGTGGCATGGAAAGCATTTAGACTCATTTCATTCACATGTCAGGTAAAGACTTTCATTTAGAAGTGAGATGAATGCTGAATAATGGGCCTTTTGAATAATGTAATTAAGAATTCATTAAAGCAGCCCTTAAAATAAAATCTCAAGAATTCAATGCATGTATATTTTCCCCCTCTAATGTACTAGAGGATCAAATGAATGAATGGAACATAATATAATACTGATGTTTACAAAATTTTCACATTTAAATTAGATGAACTCTCAATATAATACAATATACAATTTTTAATAGCTTCTGAGTAGGAACAATTAGGATTCTTAAAAGAGATTGGTGTCCTTGTTAGGAGGAAAATTAACGTATCTAGACTGGTGCTAATCTCTCAAAGTCTGCCTTTTGCAATACATGTTTACTTGAAAAATCTTGACACCACTGAACTCTATGGAAACTCTCACACCAGTAGTTTTGTTTTCTTCAATGTGTATACAACAGTTTTGAGCAAGTAAGAATAAAAATCCTGATATGGATTTGTGCACTACCTTTCTGATTTTCAGCAAAGCAGATCTCCTCTGTGAAATGTCCCCCAACATGTTCTCCACATTCCACCCAATCATTGAGAAGATTTTGTCTTAATTGCACATCGAACAGGAAAATGCAGTGTATGCTCACAAGCTGGTATTCAAAAAGGCACCCAGCATCCACCTAGGGTGGGAGGTTACTGAGAAAATAAAGGTTGTCTCTGTGTTCTGGGAGCATATTTCCAGTTTTTGACAGTGGGAAATCTGGGATGAGAATTGCAGAGGGCAGGACCATCCTTAACAAAATCAGACTCTCCCCTGCATCACCCTCTGTCCATGAGCAGGACAACATCCAACAGCAGCAACATCAGGATTTTGAAGGGAAGCCTTGGATTTTTTTTTCATGTTCTATTTGAATGTGAAGGTGAACTTGGACTATTAGAGGGTAAAAGCTTGGTCCAATTTGCACACATGGATATGTGCAGAGGGACAGGGATGGTTTCATGGGGCCTTGACCTCTGGCATACAAGGATAGGAGTGTCAAGGAAGATATACATTTTCAAGGATTTAATGATGATGGAGGCCCTTGAATATGCATAAATTACTAAAATCAGGGTGGAAGTTAAATGTCTGACTAAGAATCTAAGCAAACACGACATTTATGTCACTGTTGAAAGGCCTAGACTTCATTCCTAAGTTTTAAACAGCCAGGGTTATTTAAGATGAATTTCATTTAGATTTGTCTTCAAACAAGAGAAAAAAAAATGGTGATGAATTAATTGAAGAAGTTTTTATGTTGACAGAACAGTAGTACCTCAAGATAAAATGTGGAATGATAACTGCCTTGACTACATTTAGACTTACTAATGCAAACATTCCTCCTGGTACTCAAACCACTTTCTGTTTTTTCGAAGAAAACATAATTTATAGAAAGCAGAACTAGATAGGGCCAGAAGGACTGTTTGTTGATATGGATACTTTGCAAA
>VZTT01016461.1:0-19177 GCA_013400855.1 Buphagus erythrorhynchus | reverse complement strand
ATTTATTTATTTTTAATTCTGAATCTGTAATTCTCCTAAAGCTTAGCACAGACCTCTGCATGGGAGTGTAAGGAAGGATTTGGGAGCTTCATGACTAAGCTTTAGCAGCTGCTGAAATGACCAAAAGGCACAGAGAAAGAGCCCCACATCACACAGAGAGCAGAACCTGTTCTGCTTTTAAAGGATGACATTTCCTTTTACATGCCATGGCCTGCAGCATTTTGACACTGCCAGAATGAGAAAGTTAAGCTGGCTGAAAGCAAAATGTTAAATTCATTTTTAAGTTGCAAAAAGGATTGATCTGTGCCCACTCTGCTCCTGTTCTGGGCAGACCTCAGCAGTGGACTGACCAGCATTGAAAAAAAAATGGGGCTTTAAAGCAACCATTTCAGTCTGGCCACCAGAATATGAGACAAAAGAACAGTAAATATTACCCTTTTAAATCGAATTTTAATGTCAATATCCCCTTTTTGAAGGCTGCTTTGCAAGTGCTGCTCAGAGGGCTTGGGTTTCCCCATGGGGTGTGTTCCTTGTGCATGGCTTTCCTATAAACCCCACACCATTCTGGCTGAGGCTGTGCTCACTCTGCACCACTTTTCCTAAGAATAACCAGAAGTCTTCCTGGTAATAATTATTTTAAAATTCAGAGCAGTTGGAAGTGGAGCCATTGGGCACTCCACAGATCAGATATTAAAAACCTCCCAGCAATATGTTCTGTGTATCTGTCTGCAGATGCAAAATGAACTTCATGGGGCTATTTTGTGGAGATGAATGGGAAAGGCGTTGTGGTTATTGCACAGTCTGAGTAATAGGGATCCTTTTGGAAAATTAAAGTACCAGCTATTAACAAGGCAGTAAAATGAACTCTTTCACCTGCAGAAATCATCCCCGGCTGCACTCTGCAGCGAGTAATGGCTGGGATTAAACACAACACATTAGGAGGTTCATGAGAAACACAGGGAAAGAAAATAACAATAAGACTGATCAATCCTACAAAGGGTTAATAGGATCCTGTCCCTATTTACCGCGGAGCTCTGGATTCACTTTGTAATCCAGATTTGAAAAACTCAGTTAAAGCTGAGACCACAGACAGCAACAATGCAGGCCAAGTCAGCCACTCAGAGCATTGTGTTCATTAGTTTGGGAAGCAGTTTGATCTCCAGAAAAGCCTGGAGCAATGCAGAAAGGGTGTTGGGAGGATACCAGCTCCTCCCGCTGCTTCCAGGGGGAAGGAGCGCTGGAATGCCTGGATGATACTGTCAGAGGGAGAGTATTTAAACGGTAATTGCAGCAGCAGAGGCCCGGCCACCACAGCGATCATTTGCAAGGACAGCAGCGCACTGCCCTGGCTGTGCCTATTGACTCTGGGCAGTGGCACGAGTTCACAGCAGCGTAATTGAGCTCGGAATTGTAGAGGAACAAAACTGAGAGAAGGAGCACATTGAGCTACGAGTCTGGGGTCTCAGGCTGTGCGCAGCCCAGCGCATGAGGACGAGGTGGCACACACGGGACACCGAACTCACACCCACACCGAGGCACTGAGGGCGGAGCTCGCTGCAGAACCCTCACACCCCTTACTCCGCCTAAAATAGAAGGTAACGGGCTTCAAGCTCTGCTCCCCCCTGCTGCCATCATTTCATTCTATATATAAATAATCTATTCGTGTATATTTGCACAGAACAATTACTGTCGGTTTGTGGGTTTTGTTTTTTTTGCAAAGCCAGATACTTCCACTTAAAGGCTACTTGTGTTTCTTTGTGTTATATGCAATTATTCCAGCTGTGAATTTTAAAAGATGTTTCCACTTACCCCAAACGTCTTTGTTAACTGTCTGATGGTGGGAAGAACGAAGATCTCTTCTTTCTTTCCAAGCCATTCAGCTCCCTTATTCTCGTGGTAATTATCTCCTTTCTTCAACACACAATATTTGAAACGATTCTTTCCAAAGAAAAGAAGATTGAGGGCTGCACTATATTTGAGAAATGTCTGTTCATTTCATGAGGGAAAAATAACGAAGCCACAAAGAAATCTTAAAAAAACTCTTCTTTGTTTTCTCCAGCACGCTCATGGGTTTTTGTGGCTAAGGTATATGGTGTTTAAAACAAGGTCTTTTCTCATGTGAGGTCAGAGGCAAATGACAAAGGGTAAGTTTTGCCATGCAAAGCCACCAAAACATCGCAAAGGTGCCTGTGGGGAATTTCGGAAACATTCATAAGCAGCTTTAGTTGAGTCAAGGTTAAATGAAAGTCTCTGGAAGCTGAGTTAGGGAAAAACTTTTGTTCTGTGCAGTCACCTGTGGTATCCAGGGATTTATTCCCAGCTGGATCTTGTGAGGCGCTCCCCGAGCTCCGTGAGGGCCCTGGCCGAACTTCCGCTTCTCCTGAGGAGCTCCCGAGCCCCATGAGGGCCAAGATGGAGCTTTGGCACCTCCTGAGGAGCTCCCAGAGCCCCATGAGGGCCAGGATTGAACTTTGGCACCTCCTGAGGAGCTCCTCAAGCCCCATGAGGGCCCAGACCGGGCTTTGGACTCTTCGGAGGAGGGTCTGAGCTCCATGAGGGCCCAGACCGCGCTTTGGACTCTTCGGAGGAGGGTCTGAGCTCCATGAGGGCCCAGACCGCGCTTTGGACTCTTCGGAGGAGGGTCTGAGCTCCATGAGGGCCCAGACCGCGCTTTGGACTCTTCGGAGGAGGGTCTGAGCTCCATGAGGGCCCAGACCGCGCTTTGGACTCTTCGGAGGAGGGTCTGAGCTCCATGAGGGCCCAGACCGCGCTTTGGACTCTTCGGAGGAGGGTCTGAGCTCCATGAGGGCCCAGACCGCGCTTTGGACTCTTCGGAGGAGGGTCTGAGCTCCATGAGGGCCCAGACCGCGCTTTGGACTCTTCGGAGGAGGGTCTGAGCTCCATGAGGGCCCAGACCGCGCTTTGGACTCTTCGGAGGAGGGTCTGAGCTCCATGAGGGCCCAGACCGCGCTTTGGACTCTTCGGAGGAGGGTCTGAGCTCCATGAGGGCCCAGACCGCGCTTTGGACTCTTCGGAGGAGGGTCTGAGCTCCATGAGGGCCCAGACCGCGCTTTGGACTCTTCGGAGGAGGGTCTGAGCTCCATGAGGGCCCAGACCGCGCTTTGGACTCTTCGGAGGAGGGTCTGAGCTCCATGAGGGCCCAGACCGCGCTTTGGACTCTTCGGAGGAGGGTCTGAGCTCCATGAGGGCCCAGACCGCGCTTTGGACTCTTCGGAGGAGGGTCTGAGCTCCATGAGGGTCCAGGCTGAGTTTTGGACTCTTAGGAGCTCCTCAAGCCCCATGAGGGCCCAGGCTGAGCTTTGGACTCTTGTGAGGAGGGTCCGAGCTCCGTGAGGGCTCTGGCTGAGCTTTGGCGCCTCCTCAGGACAGTCCGAGCCCTGTGAGGACCCCGGCCGGGCGCTGGCCGGGCTGTCCTGAGGAGCGCCTGAGCCCAGTGAGGGCCAAGAACAAACTTTGGCTTCTCCTGAGGAGCTCCTGGAGCACCGTGAGGGCCAAGAACAAACTCTGGCTTCTCCTGAGGAGCGCCTGAGCCCCATGAGGGCCAAGAACAAACTTTGGCTTCTCCTGAGGAGCTCTCAGAGCCCAGTGAGGGCCAAGAACAAACTTTGGCTTCTCCTGAGGAGCTCTCAGAGCCCAGTGAGGGCCAAGAACAAACTTTGGCTTCTCCTGAGGAGCTCCTGGAGCCCCGTGAGGGCCCTGGCCAAGCTTTGGCCAGGCTCTCCACAGTGGGAAGTGTTTAATGCCATCCCCTCTCTCCACAGTGTCTTTCTTTCAACGCCATCATGGAGGAGCTGGGGATTTCCCTGAAGCACCAGAAGAAGCTGAAGAAGAGGTCGAGGACGAAGGGGAAATCGTCCTTCCCGAGCATCCTCACCTGCCAGCAGCGGCGCACGCTGAGGAAGGAAACCATGGCGTGAGCGGGCAGGGGCAGGAGCAGCAGGACAGAGCCACCCTGCCCGAGGGGACAGCGGGCACTGCTGCCATGGGACACAAACTCCCGCTCCTCAGAGGCTCTCCCTGGTTTCTTTTTTTATTCTAGAGGTACAGCAGCTGAAATGCTCGCCCTGACTGATGTACTACTGACCCTCTGGGAAGTGTCTGGCTCTTCCTTTGGGCTGGATTTCTCTGCTCACCTGATGTGCATCTCTGTCCCCTCCCCATGCATCGCTGTATGTGCTTTCTAAATAAATAAATAAACAACAGACAGGGTTCTTTTTTCCAAGAATCTGGGGTGAAACTTTTCTTTTCCCTTCTGAGGCAAAGATTGCAGCTCTGCTGAGCACTGAGGACTCAGCTCTGCTGAGCACAGGCCCCAGACACCACAGTGAAAATCCACACCATTAACTCATAAACTGTGACTACAGAAATGGATGAAGTACAAAGGCATCCAACAACAAGGCTTTTTTAGTTTGTCTGGTACTGTAAGGAACACCCTGCAGGCTCTTTCCTGTGAGCAGCTTGCTCTCCACCATCTTTTCCCTCTTCCATTTATTTTAAAACATGATTATTTGGTAATATCATCGCACCAGGTGATACCATCTGCTTTTCTTTAAAAAGAAAGATCACAATCCTACAAGGAGTGATCAGTGAGCAACGCTGACACAATCAACTCTACCATATCCCCCAGATCCTAATGCAAATAAAGCAATTCCTGATATGGAAGTGAAAATCTCTGAGAAATTAGGGCTGAGAATGCTCAGTTTATAACAATGGTATAACAATGTTATGTAGATCACCAAGATAACAGATGATCTGGCCTGGATTGGGTGACCCCTCTGTGGTGCAGGCAGGGAGGATTTCAGCCTGGGTTTAAGGACATCAAAGCTTATTAGGGACCCCTTCCCAAGAAGGAAATTCATCAGATTAACAAGGCCTAGTTTTGACAGACTCATATTAATTCCTGCTCATTTCCTCCCTCTTACTTACCAAACAGTTATTTCATGCAAGTGCTTGTCAAGCAACACTAAATTCCCTGGATTCTTCTTTTCCTTCCTCTGGAAACAGGAATTACTATTGCTGTTTCCCAGCATTTCCCCTGGCCGATGTGTGTCCTCCAGGAGGTTTGGGGCAGTGGGACAGGAGAGGGCAGGGTCTCTCTCAGGTACCTCCAGTGGGAATCTGGATCCTCAGTGCCTGCTTTGGGCAGCTCAGTGTGCTGCAGAGGCTGGGCTGGTGAGCAGGAATTAGGGCAAGCAGCCCCTGGCTGGCAGAGTTCACACAGAATCCTATAATGGGCAGCTTAATTTATTTGTGTCAACACTACCTTGCAAACAGACCTTGCAGACCCCCAGCACCACTGGACTGGTAGAAAAGCAGGTTATTACTGAAATAATGACTGGAAAGCAGGTTATTATTTTCCAGTGGGTGTAACTCTATTGCTCTGCCATCCATGGCCCTCAGCTAAGGTATTTTTAAATTACTTGGTTAAAAGTAAGAGACACCACTTTGGTTACTTTTTACAGTTGTACATATGGGTGTAGGAGCAGATATGACTGCAGTGACCTTCTCCCATTTTCCTGCCTTTTTCGCTGCCATGCAGGGAAAAAGGCAGGAAAATGGGAGAAGGTCACTGAGTTAGAGATTAGGAAAGCCAATGTCCTCACAGGGCTGAGAGGACAAGGGGGAAATGGCTTTGCTCGGGGCTCGGGTCACAGGGATGGCAGGACAGCTGCATCCCACAAACCCTGCCAGGGATCCCACACCCACGAGGGGCTGGGGCTGCCCCTCATCTCTCACAGGCACTGACCCCACACCTCTGCAAGAACAACGGAGTTCAGGGGCTTTGCTGCTTCGGAGGGGACAGAGCAAGCACAAGGACCAAGGTCTCACCTTTTGTTCGACACAGGCTCCTCTTGTCACGGGATGTCACCACAGGAGTCTCCAGCAAGGACAGCTCTCTGTCACACACACCTGCTTCCTGCTTCCCTTTCAAAATGAAAAGAAAATTACTCCTCTTTAAAAAATTCAACCCCAGGTTCATGATTGATTAAATAATCTTTCTCTGCTGAATAAATCACTCTGAGTGTCCCTAGGGGATGCTCTGAGGCTTGAGGAAATCTCTTCCAGCATGCTGTCACTGTCCCCACTTTCCCCAAATTATCACCTCCCTTTCTCCATGCAGAAATGTCACTCCAGCCAGACTGCAAGGGGATCCTTGCTCTCCTCTAGACCCCAAAGTTATCTGCTCATTTCAGTGCATACCTGGAGCTCAAGAGCTGCAATCCTTGCAGAAGGCCTGGTGGTATATAGCCAAACATAAAGTTTATGTGACTATAGAATTAAAGACAGTGAACTTGCCCAGCTATCGATGGCTGAATTCCCCATTTCAGTGTCTGCTCTTACCATGCTAAGAGCCCACACCTCCAGGCCCCTGCCCAGAGCTGCACTGTGCACCCAGAGCTGGTATTTCAAGGGTCAAGGCTTGCTCAGGTAGGAAGAAAAATTAACTGGGAGACCGTCGCTGCCAGCAGCACTTGGTGACAGCTGGCATTATCAAAATAAAATTGCTTTAAACAAATTCCTAAGCAGTGTGACCTATTTGCCACTTCATTATCTACAGGCTAAACTCAGTAAATACATGGCCTTTTGTTCTGTGCTCTTTCTATTGATTTTAATGAGATGCTGTGCTAAGGAAGAACATCCAACAGGAGGGCTGCATTAATTACTTATCTGGCCTTCAGCTTTATCTCTGCGGGATGTCACCAGTGTATCACCAGCAGAGCTCCCTCAGGGACCTCCAGGGAGCCTGGTTTTACACTGCAAACAGCTATTGGCACAGTTCTGCTAATAAAATCAACGAGGACTTCTCAGTCTCAGCCACATTTCTGCAATTATTCCAATCAGAGTTTTGTCCAGCCTAATTCAGCCAAGGCAAGGGCAGGAAGTGACTTAAAGCGTTACCTGCATTTAGCTGAGGTGAACAATTCCCCGAAGCTTCCAGGGGAACCTGCATCCCATTTGCAATTGATTAACTATTATTTGGCAGGCTATTTGGGCAGTGAATTGCTGACATTTTGAAAAGAGCTGTTTGATGATCTAACACAGACTGAAAACGTGGCCTTTGCTTTATACAAAATGCATAGAAAGTGGGTAAAATGAGGGGCTGAACTTCGTGCATCTGTCTTGCCTGATTTCTTTGTGCTTTCCTCACCTCTCAAGTTCTCTGTGGAGAGATTTGGGGAGACTTTTCAGGTACAGGTTTGAGCATCATCCATTCTGCAGAGCTATTTCAAAATGTTAATAAATGATGATGCTGATCCAGAGCCAAAGCAGCAAGACGTGCCAGTCTTAATATTAATAGATGATCAATGTTTATTCATCTCAGGCAGTCTTGGGGTTTGCTTTAATAAATGGCTGCACTTCTGTGTTTAGGAAATCCAACAGCAGTTTGGGAGTTAAGGGTTGTAAAGGGGATTTTCCCTTCAAATTTGACCTTCCAGTGCAATAATTATATATATATACACACACACATACAGGACCTTTTCTGCTCTTTCTAGACATATTCCAATGTCCTACATAGGGAAGCCATAAAATTGAACTGGAAGGAATCCTGAGAGGTCCCTCAGTTCGCCCACACAAAAACAGAGCTGCAGATATCCCTGTTATTTCTGACAGATGTTGATAGTTCATTCCTCCAACCAAAGAGAATCCTAAACATATCTTCCTCTGGGAAAGGAATAGGGATATCAGTGGTTTCTTAAGGGTTTTCCTACGGATATTAAGGTAATAAAGAAATTGTGAGTATTTTTTGTTGCTGCTGCTTAGGCCAATAGCAGATGAAGGGAAGAAATAGGGTGCTTGGGTCAGAAATCTAATCCCAAAAACTAAGGCAAGCCCTGGGAACAGAGGGAGACAAATCATCCTCAGTCTGCAATGTATGGACACACCTGTCTCTGCTTTCCCAAGAAGTAATTTCAGCCTTGATTTTGATTGCAAAGCACATCCCAGCTTCACGGCCCTTAAACTGCTGCAAGCCAGAACTTGGGAGTTACAAGCCAAAACTTGTTCACTTTTACTCCAACCCTGCCCATCCCGTTCCATCTCTGACTCCAGTACCAAACCTGAGCCCCTCCCTGCAGAGCACCTGAGGACATACCCAAATCTGCAATGCTGTCACAGTGCAGAAACAACAGGGGAAGTGCCAAAGGAGATTTTTTTCTAAGCAATATAAACAGATGGAACCAAAATTGGTTTTGCAACTCAACCAGTGGCCCAAGAAAGCCCTGAAAGAGCCAACATGGTCCTGGATTTGTACACTTAGATAGTCCCAGAGGCAATAATTATTGACAGGAGTGTGACACTGGGGCTGAAAACCTGGTCTGTGAGCTTCATGGAAAAGAGATTCCTCCCCAGGTTTTGTGCCTTAGTTTGGCCAAACCAGAAAGACTGTGATTGATAACAGCCTCCTAGAAACTCAGCACTTTGAACCTGCAGGCTGCTCCCCCTCTGAGAGAAGCATGAATTTACAGCTTTTCATTAAGAGAGCTATGCATTAAAAACCCCCAGGTTCCTCACAGAGAATTAAAACCTGCTTGTCTCTCCTATCAGCTGATTCTCAAGCACTCATCATTTATTGCAGCTTTTAAACCTAGCTGCTCAGCCTGCAGTCTCTGTGGCATTTCCACAGGGAGTAAATTCCATTCCAGAGGTGTTCAGCACCTGACCAAGGTCATCCCAGGCATCAGTGGCAGGGCCAACAACCAGTGTTGGGAGTGACAAAGTCTCTGAGGAATTTCTGAATTAATTTGCCTTCTCCTTATTTAATTCCCTAAATAATAAGGACAAAATTCCTTATTAGACACCTTCCCACCACAGCCAGATTTTGCTGTCCACTGGAAAAATTGGATGTTCCTGGCTCTGACTTAAGCCCAAACTCTGCCTGCTGAAGGCTACAGGACAACCCAGAGCCCCCGAGCAGAGGCTGCTGCTTGAGCTGGCTTTGAAAAAGGTGCTCTTCACAACCAATAAAAATAAATGTGGCAACAGCTTGTACAGATTCTCTACTGTTATAAATCACAAATGCACTTTTCCTCTCCAGGTTCAAAACATGCAGATTGCCAGCAAGTGACCAAAACAAACAAACAAGCAAAAAAAAAAGGCAAGAGGAAGGCTATTGTAAAAAGCAAAAAGCACATTTTGAACTGCACTTTCCCTTTAAATTAATAATGAAAATGTTTTAAAATCATCAGAAAAGGAGATTTTAGGACATTTTTTCTTTTTTACAGATGCAGTAGTGTTTAAAAGGACCTGAGTATTCCCAGCTAAAAGGCTTTCCACCAGAGCATATTCCTGACATTTATCAGGCTATAAACAAACACCCACTGAAGAGCAGCACGTTATCCTTAATTAAACAACACCAGTTGGATGGGGGAGGGAGCAGGAGAAGGAAATAATAGTCATTTATTTTAACTGGGAAAACGTGAACAGACTTTTGATGCAGCCACAAATCCAAGCAGTGACTCAAAACCACAACCTCTGAAATGAAATTAAATAATTAGTGCCTCAGGGCACTAAAACAGAGTCAGGATTGGGCACAGGGGCTCTTGTTGGATCAGTCCCCTTCGTTGGTGGCACCACACAGAGTTGTTGTATCTGTAGTTTTAACAGAAGATAAAATGAATTTGTCATCATCAGAGAACCGTGGATGAATAACAGACCTGAGGTGCCCAGCAGGACTGAGGGCCCTGCTGCACTGGGCAGAGCCAGATCAGTGCAGCTTTCCAGTAATTCCAGAGGATGGAAAACTTCACTCTAATATGGCTTTTAAGAGTAAAAATACACTGGTAATAACTACACTAAGTAACAATTAAAAATGACTACACTCAATAACCACATAATAGTAACTGCACTTGTAAAGGAGGATAATAAAATTCAATAAAGAACAAAATTTTTAATTTTCCTTAAAAAAAAAAAAAATAAAAGAACTCCCCATAATTTAACATATAAATTTGATGTTCTGGATAAGACATTCTGCACAAGGATGTGGGAAAGTTAAAAAGTGGGTTCAAAAAGCTTGGAATTGTTGTGCTGAACTCTTACAAAAAGTTCTAAGGTTTGAGATGCAAATTTGGAAATGGCTCACTTGGCACAGTATCTTACCAGGGAGAGTAACTTCAAATGAAAGCTTTAATTAGCACAGCATTTAGCAACGTTATTAAGTTATCTTTTGTGGAAAAAGCCCTGGAAAGCACAATCTTAATGTAGCTGAGACATCCCAATTCCATGAATGAAAAATGGGAAGGGCACGATTTATTATCCTGAACAGCAGGGGAACACTGAGTGTAATGCATTGCAGCAGGAGCTTTAAATGACAATTGTGGCACTTTGCAGGATGTGTTTCCAGAGCAGCTCTTGCATTAGCAGGTCCCAGGATAGAAGCACGCTCCACCCAGGGCTGTCAGTGATTCCAGCTGAAAGGATTCCTGGCTCCAGAAAGGGGTGAGCATCACTTAGGGATTTTTGGGGCTCATTTTCAGGTACCTGGAGGTGAACAACCACAGAACAACCTCATCCCACTCCCGTGTCTCCCTTTGTCCCAGGACTTTGGGATCAGTCAGAGTGGGATGCATTCATTCCTTGGGATGTATTTATTCCTTGGGATGTGTTCATTCATTCCTTAGGATGTGTTAATTCCTTGGGAATATTTATCCCTTTATTCCCTGGGATGCATTTATCCCTTTAGCCCGTGGTGTGAATGCCTAGGAGAATTTTCTAAGCTCTGACACAGTAGGTGACAGTGCACCAAGCAGGGCAGCACAAACCAAGAGGCTCTGGTGTAACTGGGGCACGGCTGGAATGCCAGGAAAGTGCCAGAGGGCTCCAGGTGGGATGAGCTCTGCAGGCAAGACAATAGCTGGGTTTATGCTGGGAGGGGAATAAATCACATTATTGTTGAGGAAAGGACATCAAATCAGGGTAGGGAGGCTTTGCACTAATCCTGTGTTGTAATGACAGCTTAAAAATTTGGGACTTTGATGAGTTCTGAGATTGACTTAAAGCTCTTTAATTTGGCTTCCTGGTATTTAATCTCTTAACTTTGCATTCTTAATCCCAACTCGGGGGGATCTTTAATCTTGTGTGTACAGAGTGGAAGATTAGAGGCAGCCCTGAGCTGCCTCTGGCAGACAGCTGGAGCCTCCCCTGTGCCTTCTCCTGCCCCCAGAGCCATTCCAGACCTGGGGAAAGCCCTGGGGACAAAAAGGAACGTCCAGAAATATCCCCTGGCAGGGAACAACTGGAACACTTCTCCCTCTTCAGCGAGGAGTGAAAATCCATCAGAGCCTCCATTTCTCTTAAAACATTCCACAATTCATTTTAAATTCCCTCCACTTTCCATCGTAGTCCTGGAATCACTTTATTTTACCTCATTGTTACTGCTGGTTATCCTGGTTTATCTGTTCCTGAATCATTCCAATCACTTAAACAGAGGCAAAGCCTATGGAAAAGTAACTTCCTGAAGTTCAGTTGGAGTTTTGAACTGTTTTCAATTTAGTTCGATGCCAGTGAGCCAGAATTAAACTTTTCTTAATCTGGATTGTTTCCTTACAGAGCACATACAGCTGGACAGAACAGCAAAAGTTATCTGGGGGTTTATTTAGAGGAGCAGGGAAAGGTCAGAAGGAAAAAGAAGGTCTTTTTGCTCTACAGACCAGCAAATAAACACAGGAAAAAATTGCTCAGTGAATAAAAAGAACGTTTTCAGTGTGGCTTCTGACACCCTGATTCTTGTGCAGTGCCTTTGCAACACAAATGTTAGTCACAGAATACAAGGATTAGGATGAGATCTTCTTCCCTCCCTTGAGGAAGATAAGGAAACTTTGAAGAAACATCCCTGGAACCTGAAATGATTAAGTCATCGTTTTAAAAGTTGTGTGAAGCCATTTTTAAAACTGTGGGGAGTAGTGACCAATGTTACATCACTTTTTCCTGTTTTTCATATTGCCCAAATAGCACAAAATAGTTTTTTTTAAGGGATGAAAACCAGCAGAAGGATATCAGCAAAAGGGCAAGACTTATCTTGACTCTTGCACAGTATCTTTCTGATATATATATATAAAATATAAGTTTTTTTCTGATAAATATATACAAACTATTACTTCCTTCTNCTATATCTATATCTATATCTATGTCTATGTCTATATCTATATCTATATCTATATCTATCTATGTCTATGTCTATGTCTATGTCTATGTCTATTTATAAGCAGAATTGTTTGGTTTTAAGATGGAGCAGAAATAATTTTTTGATGGCTTAAATAAAGCATTCTTCAAAGCTATTTTTGAGATTGGAATTATACACAGGTCATTTTCCCTAACTAAGAAAAAGCATGTGAAGCACTTGGAAATTTCTCATAACTGTAAAGCAATAATCACCTTTGAGATAATGATTTTCTTTTCATGACACCAGTACCCTCTTGCTTTTAGCATTTGCATTTTAATACCTCAAGAACAAAGACTTTCCCACATACTGTTCAAACAAAAAGCTGCTTTCCAGTCTAGCTTGTAAATTTTCAATCAAATTAATAACCCTCAAAGCACTTCTATTACTGAGGGTATTTGAAGAGTTTTGTAAAAAGATAGCTGTATTTTCTGTAACATTATGGGAAAAAAAATTGCCACATAGATGTGAACTAACAGGTGTGGGGAGTTTTTAACTGATGGATAACAGATAAAGGAAAAGCTCCTGCCAGCACCTGTGTGTCACTGAGTTGACAAGTATTTTATCTGTGTAAACACATAAAAATGAGCTTGGAACTTCTTCATTCTTCTTTAAATACACTCAGTTAATCTGGCCCGGCATTAGTGTGGCAAATCCCACTGCAGCTTCTCAGCAAAACAATGAGACAATTCAACATCTATGTTGCAATAATTAAGCAAGTATTTTATCTGCACTAACTCTTTGTAGGCAGCGTTTCGTGGCCCCAGCTCAGAGCTGGAGGTGATGCTGTGTAAAAGGGCGACCAGCAAATCTTCTCTTCAGAATTTTAAAACCTCTTCTCCTTTAGACATAAGCAACAGAAGCTCCTTGAATTACCAGCACATTTAATATTAAAAAGTGCTTAAATGCCTTTAAGCATCCAAATGCAGGAGGTGGGACCTTGCCCTTTCTTTTGCTCTACTTGTCTACGAATAACTTAAATTCACTTTCTCCCTGGGTTTTTTTTTGGATGGCGTTGCTCTCCCCTAGGAGCAGCGAGGCAGCAATTCCCAGGGTGGTGCTGCCACCTATGGTTCCGAACTGGAAAGGAATGGCCAGGGACACCTTCCTGTGATTTCCCAATTCTTGTTTCCCAGAAAATCTGACACATCCTGGTCTTATTTCCTTTGGTGGTGGTCTGAGATTTTTCACTAAACAGAGAGGACAAATTATTCACTTTGGTTCTGACTGAAATCCCAAAAGCAGATGACCCTTTCCTGTTGGAAATGCTCTACAGGCATTACACATACAGACATTAAAAGGCAGGATCCAAGCAGGGATTCAGAAGGCAATCCCAAAATTCACAGAGGAAAGGCAGCTGGTTACCACCAGCCACCCACTTTAAATCCCAGCTCTGCACACAATTCCTGCAGAATTGCAAACCTTTGCGTCCCAGCTTTTGGCTGGCCCTCTGTGAGAGGTCAGCAGAGCTCAGATGTGACATCCCAGCCCTAATCCAGCTGGTTTTTCCTGGCCCCACATGCAGAAAAGGATCAGCCCCAGCCCACATGTCCCATTTCCATGCAGGACAGTGAGCTGCTCCTTCCCAATCCTGGTTGGAGTCTTGAGCCAAGAGCAGAGTTGGGGTAAGCAGCAGAACCTGGGCAGTTATGGGATTTCTAATGTGGCCTTTTCCAGGCTGGAAGCCTGGATTTCTCCATCTGTGCACACCTCTAATCTCAGGCATGTGGGATTTTGCAATCTCTTTGCACAAGTAAGTGATGTTATCATTTCCTGCAAACTGCTCCCAGTGTTCCAAGGAATACTCACTCCTCCCTGCACATCCTCCAGAGGATTCAACCCCTTCACCTGACCGAGCACTTCGTGTGCCCACTCAGGATTTAGTGCTTGCTTTCAATAGGAATTACCCTTTCTGGGAGGCACTCGGGGTCTGCATGTCCCAGTATTTGGAGTCCAAAGCCTCACATGACATAAAAGCTGAAGGAGCAGGGGGAAATCTCTTGATGAGAAAGCAGCAGCAGGCAGGACACAGCTCCAGAGGCACCAGGAAAAACTCTGCCCTGCTCTGAACACTCCCTGGGCTTTTTGGGATTCCAGGAGGAGCTGGGCTGGAGGGTTTTGCAGTTCTGCCTCCCTGCCATGGGCAGGGACACTTCCACTATCCTGGGTGGCTCCAAGCCCTGTCCAGCCTGGATGGATGGATGGATGGATGGATGGACATCCTTTGGGGATGTCCTGGAGCAGGGACACGGAGCAGCCACCCGGGAGCAGCGGGACAAGGGTGCTCTGGCAGCCGCTGGCCAGATGTGGGATGGAGCAGCAGCCGGAGGAGCTGCAGAACTCCAGGACTCGTGCGGGCTCAGAGCAGCGAGGAGCTGGGAAGAGACAATAGATGGCGCTCTTCTCCCATGGAACATGGCAGCGTGAGATTCCTGCCTCTCCGCTCCTGGATATCCCCTTGCCCTGCCGCTCTCCAGGCTCTTTGGGGTGTCTGTCTCATGCTCCCCTGCAGTCTCCTCTTCCCCTGGGTTATTTATGAAATCCATGAAATTTATGAAATTTATGAAAGTGTGAATTTGCCCTGGCAAAGCTCGCCTGGGTTTGTGCACCTGTCAGCGGGCAGAGCTGGGGGTGCTCACCTGGAGAAGAGAAGGATCCAGGGAGAGCTCAGAGCCTCTTCCAGGGCCTGAAGGGGCTCCAGGAAAGCTGGAGAGGGAATGGGGACAAGGCATGGAGGGACAGGACACAGGGAAGGGCTTCCCACTACCAGAGGGGAGGGATGGATGGGGCTGCGTGTTTGTCAACTTCTCCAGCTCTCGTCTGGAAAAGTCACAGTGCTCAGAGCAAGAGAGTATGGGGAGACATTGAGAATAAATAGTCTGGGGTTAGACAAACAAAGTTTCCCTCTCCCAAATCCCAGGGCTACGCCACAGCTTCAAAATTTACAGAAGAGAAACTGCAGATAAAGCAAATTGAACAAGAAAATGAACACAAGGGAATTGCCCTGGAGGAATGGGACCTTTGCAGGGAGGGGAGAGGGGACTGGAGCCGGGGCATGGAGGCAAAGCCAAGCCCAGTTTGGACTGGGACTGGGTAAGCAGCTCGCAAAGCCCTGGCTCAGCAAACCGCACAGCTCCGTCACTCTGGGATTGCAGCTTCAGGGAGGAAAAAAAGCAAACACAAAAATAAAAGAAATCCTATTGAAAGGAGTTGCAAAAGTTGAGTGCGCTCCGTCTTTTAAAAGTTCAGGCGAAGCCCCACCTCCCCAGAGCCATCCCCACCTCCAGGCCGGGCAGGAAAAGGAGCGAGTGGCCCCAGCCCTGCTGGCCCGGGACAGCTCTGGCTCCCAGCGGCGGCGGGGTGAGGATCGGGACAGCCCTGGAGCCGTGAGTATGGCAGCACCTGCTGCTGCCGGGCCGTGCTGAGGATCACTGCGGGAAAGGTGGCCAAGGGGGAGTTTCTCCTGCTGCTTCCCCCCGCTGGCTTTGCGAGGCTCCCGGATCCGCGGGGGCTCGGGAGCAGCCTCAAATGGGAAAAGCGAGCGGTGACTCCACGCCTGTTCTCTGCCAGAACTTCTGCACCTGTGTTTTGTCGCTTCCTCTCTGCTTGTGCTTGTTTATTTGAGGGTCTGTTTTGTCCCCAGTGAGGCAGCTCCACTGATTTCTCCCATCGCAGGGAATTTTCCCCGTTTTCCCGACGCCTGAGGCTGCCCCGGTGGGTTTCTCTTATGGTTTCACTTCTATGATGGCAATGGCTCTTTCCAGCGCAGATTCTGGGAAGATGCCAGGCAGCCGTGGATCTGACTGTGCCTGCTGCCACAGGGAGAGCCTGGCCACTGCTTGGGAGGAGAGCTGGCCCATCCAGCCCTAGAGTCATGGAAATGTCTGGGTCAGGGCTGAGCTGCTTTGCCTTGGCTGCAGGCTCTGGGAGCAGCAGGTTCCTGCTGTGTCCCTTCAAACCTTTGGGGTGGGAGTATCCCCCGGGAGCCAGCCCTGGGAACAGCCTGTCCTCCCTGAAGTTTGGGGTGAGATTGGCCACCCTCGCTGCTTCTGTCAGGTGGCAGCTGTGGTGACCCTGCTGGCCATGGGGACAAGGGGACTGTCCCCATGGGCAGCGATGGGGGGCACCTGTCCCATCCTGTGTGGGGGCTGCTGCAGCCCTCTGATGCCACCCCCTCTGGCAAGGATAGCCCTGGGTGGGCAGCTCCTGGCTCAGGAGGGATGTCCCATGCATGTCCCCAAAAATGGTGGCTTGCCCTGGATCCCTGGAAGTGCTCCAGGCCAGGCTGGACAGGGCTTGGAGCAGCCTGGGACAGTGGAAGGTGTCCCCGCCCATGGCACTGGGTGGGATTTAAGGTCTCTGCGACCCAAACCCTTCTGTGAGTATTGAGCTGTGCAGCCTGAGCGAGGTTTTCCCCCCACCTTGGGAGCACAGACACTTCCAGAGCTCCTCCCTGCTCCAGCCAATTCCCTCTGAAAGCTCCCTGAGGAGCCCAAGGTGGCTGTGAGAGCCCTGCCAGCCTCCTGCTTGTAATTGTTATGTGCTTGTTTTACAACACACTCTCCTTTCTCTTCGTGTCCCCTCCTGCTTTCCCAGTTTCCCTGTGTTTTCTGCTGGGCACAGGTGGCATTTCCAGGCAATGCCTCGTCCTGGCTCACCCAAACCCCCGAACCCTGCAGGGCTGCTTGGCCTCCTCCCTTCCCTGCAGCAGCCCAGGGCTCTCTAGGGACCTTGGTCTGGTCACAGTTAGATCCCAGCCCCGCTCCTCTGTGGTTCCTGGCTCCCAGTCTGCTCCCAGTGGTTCACTGGGGCTGCTGGTGTGCACCATGCTGTGTCCTGGACCTGCCACACGTGCCCTGCCTGGAGGTAGATTCAATATTGAGTGTCTTGAGCCATGATGGGGATTTTTGAGGGATGGCTTGGGAGCTTCATTCCCCAGCTCAGCACCTGCCATTCCCCCCCAGGCTTTGGGAAAGGTGATTTCTAAGGAACTGGAGGCAGTGTGGGAGGCACAGCAGGCACTGAGGGGAATTCCTGGCTTGAGACATGACTGGAACACCACAAGGCTCTGAGGTGTATCCAGGGAAAGCTGAGGGTGAGAGCATGGCTGGACAAACCCCGGGACAAGCTCACACCCAGGGATGCAGGAAAGGGCTTGCTGCTGTCAGGCAGCTTGGCTGGGGACAGCTGTGGCTCCAGCTGCAGGTCTGGGCACTTCCAGAAGATAATCTCCATTCTCACTGGACCTTCTTGGTCCCCCTGAGTGTACAGTGCAGCCCATTAATGTTAAATAATGGCAGAAGGACATTGGGTAGTTCCCCCTGCTGCCCAAAATACCAGCATTTCCTCCTTTTTCTGTGCCAGCTCCAGCCCCCACCAGCTGCTCTGGGCTGGGGCTTCACTCCAGCTCTGCTCCTTGTCCATCATCACCCAGAAGTGTCACCAGGTCTCTCCCACCCCCAGTGTTTCCTCTGCTGTTCACAGCCAGCTCCTCTCTTGCTGCCTAAGGAATTGTCTCACTTCTCCTAAGCTCTGCTCAGTTCCCTTTCCTGGCAGCAGCATTTCCCTGCTCCTGCTCTGCCATCCATCCCTTTTGCTTGCAGGTGGCCAGCATCATTCCCAGCTCCTGGTGAAGCAAATTTTACTGGCCACCTCCAAAATTTGGGGGTGCTCTGGTTGTTAATCCCTGGGTTAGTGTGGAGGGAGTAAAGAGCTGCCCTTGAATGTCCCTTGGAAATAAATGTTCAGAATTGGGGTATAGCTGCTCCTCATGGAATACTCAGCATGAGGAGCAGGTCTGTGGTCCTGGGCAGACCATGAGTGAAGATGGAGAATCTGGGTTTGTTGGGACTTTTTTTCAGAAGTTATAGATAATAAATAGCAAACAAGCTCTGGTTTGCTCCAGGAGGACTCAGCTCCAGGGAACTGCTGGGGTTTCCACTCAGGATGTGTGTTCAAGGCACGGGGCTGTTGCAGGGGCCCTTGCTCCTTGTTTTGCAACAGTTTCCCCTTCAAAAAGTTCATTTTTCTTACCGGAGGTGTTCATGTCCCTGGAGCCACTCTGGCTCTGTCCGTTTCCTCCAGCTGCTCCTTGCACTGCAAACTCTCACAGCTTTCAGGGGGACTCAGCAAAAAATCTGTGTTGTTCTCAGTCTTCACTCCTGTCAGTGAAGTACAGAGGGGAAAAAACATCAGGAAGGTATTTATGGTGTATGAAACCCCAAACTGGGGAAACTGTGGTTTGGGATCACTTCCTTTCAGGCTTCTCTTGGCAGGTGTTTGTCCATAGAGCCAAGCACTGCCTGCAGCCTGTGGAAAGGCAGATTCCTGGTGGAATCAGGCTCTTCATCCTTCCTTCAGCACTTTAACTCCTATCCAGGGGTTGGAGCAGCTTGAAGCAGGAAGAGTTTCCCTGCCAAACATAGAGGTGCTAAAATAGAAGATCCCCACTGAGGTCACAAGAGGAGGCTTTTCTGCAGCACAGCCACATCAGCCATCCCAGGACAAGGAGGATCGAGCACCTGGCTCGATCCAGAAGACAGGGGGAACTTTTTTACTCAAAATGCTGCATAAAACCTTGGGCAGGAGTAAAACTGGCAAAGCTGGGAGATCTTGGTTTGATAAATCTCACAAACCCTTGAGCCACAGCACAACCCCACAGGTGACAGGGGAGGAACGAGGCAGGAGCAGTTTAATGGAGCTGCTGGTGCAGGGAGGGGATGTGCCCCACGAGAGCCAGGGAAGCAGCAGGAGCAGAGGGTGAGGAGGGGTCTCCTGCAGACCCCAACAGCTCCACAGCCCTGGGCAGCCTTGGAGAGCAAAGCCAAGTGAGTGATTCATGGAATTATGTAATTCCAGCCTCGCTGCTTATGTAACTCCAGAGCCAGATCCCTGAGCCAGAGGCTCTGGGATTCCCTCCCTCCCCACTCAGAGCCACCAGGGCACTTCCTCTGGGAAGGAGGAGTGTGATGGGTGCTGCCTTCCTGCAGGGATGGATGA
>VZTT01016459.1:15438-37079 GCA_013400855.1 Buphagus erythrorhynchus | reverse complement strand
TTTTTTTTAAGGGAGCAGCTCTGTTTCGAAAGGACCATGAATCACATCCATCAATCTTCAGGAGAAAAGTAATCAACATATGGTTATTTAAGATCACATGGTGCCACTCAGATCGGGAGATGCAGAAAGAAACAAACTCTCTTTCCCTCTTGCTTATACTTTACTGAAATCAAGTGAATATACTTTAGTGAATTATACTTTAGTGAAGTCAAGTCACGTCCAGCCTGGGAGGAAACACATGAAATCACCAGTGCTTTGTGTGTGGTACCAAAATCAGGCCACAGGGCTCCAGCCCCAACCAGAAAAAAATTTCTACCTCTTCTAAGTAGAAGGTGAAAGACAGGATTGTTTTCAGGCCACATAAAATAAATACTGGACTGCTGGGAATCAAATAGTTTGATCTCAATACTTGTTGTACAGCCTGCAGCTATTTCTCAAGCTGGCATCTTCCATTCCCAACAACATCAGCAAGGCCACATCCAATTTCAATGCCAACAGGGAGAATCTTCAAAATGCATCTTAGNAACTATTATATCATTTTAAATTAGGTATTAGGATGAAATTCTTCCCTGTGAAGGTGGTGAGGCTCTGGCTCAGGTTGCCTGAGGAGCCAGGTTGGATAGGACTTGAAACACTCTGGTCTGGTGAAAGGTGCCCCTGCCCATGGCAGGATATTGGAATGAGGTGATCCTGAAGGTCCCTTCCAAACCCAAATCATTCCATGTTTCCAGATATTTTCATCTGAGCTTGAAGTGAGCCTCAGAGGTGCCAACAAACCAACCATCACAGTAAGGGGTTAACTGAGAAAATGACTGCAAATTCTGACTATTTTTGCTTTGGGCAGCTTATTTTTAAACCCCAGACCAATACAAAAGATGTAATTTGTCTTTGGACATCTATGACCCTCCTTTGGTTTATGTTTATACAAAACTGGACCTGTCCAAGAGGGGAACCCAGGGACAACAGAATTTTCTCCCTGCCTTGGAGCCAGCTGCAATTCAAGTTGCCAACAGGCCCTTGATATTCTGGAGAAAAAATGGTTTTGGGGTCTTTTTATGTCAGAGTATCCAAGTCTAGGCAAGTGAATTCATTCTCCATGACAACAAGAAGTCACTTGATGCTATTACAACAGCTAAAAACTGAACTGTTCAAAAAGTGATGGCCTTTTGTTGAAAAACTCTTAAGCAGGTGGTAGGATTTGAGATAAGAATTTTTGTCTCATTGGTGTTTGGTTTTTTTTTTTCTGGGAAAAAATGGAACTGTAGCTACAAAAATTTTCTCTCAAAAATATTTTTTCAAAGATCTTTTCTGAGCTGATTTCTAAAGAAGGAAGAAGTTCATGGTCTGGCATGCACAGATAATGTCCTGTAAAAACTTGTCACTGAAATGTTCTTAATGTTGTGTGGAAAAACACAATAATTCCCCCCACCACACACACCAAAACCCTCCAAAAAACCCAAACCAAACAAAAATAGACAGTCTCTAGAAGGCCAGAAGGAGATCTGTAGAATTGCTTACTTGGAGGAAATAAAGCAATTCTACAGATCAGGGGATATTTTTGAGCACTTTATTTGGAAAATAATCTTTGAATTTCCAGCAGATCTTAGGAATTTATGTATGTCCTGCAATCCCAACTCCTTCATTTATTCCATTACACATATGAAGGACGAGGAGCACGTCCTGGTTACATCATTGGACCTTGGCCATTTGTTTCAGCCAGAGTTTCCTACCTGAGTATGGAAAACCTTCAAGTATTTAATCCCAACCTGCCACCTGCTCTTCCCACAGCTGTGGGATGAAGACTGAAATTGCAGAGTTTTTCAGATCTTTCCCATCATTTTCATCCTGCTCTTGTGAATGACGTTTTTGTTTCCTTCATGCTTTATCTTCTCCCAGTGACCCTCTGCTTCAAAATGCACACTGGAACAGGACAAAAATTCATTCTGGATAATCACTCCCAGTTCCTAAAACCCACCTGAATCACCCCAACATCAGTGTCTGTCATGAGTAATGCATGGGATGGAACCACACACTGCTCAAGACACTGAAACCATGGAAACACTCCTGACGTGAGCTGCTCCTTGGGATGATCAGAGGAAGGGTGGCTGAAGGAAGCTTGTCTTGTCTGCCTCCGTTGCCCCAGGCCAGATCATTATAAAATATGAAAGATTTCAGGTGTCAGACTCGAGCTCCACAAGGTTGTTGACGGTTTTGGTTAACAGAAAAATTTAAACAAGTCGAGAAATGGGCAATCGTGGAGTTCCCTCGATGAAATGTAAACAATTTGAAGTGGGAGCATGGAAATTGGGATAAAATTCTTCTCGGGGTGGGTGGTGAGGCCCTGGCACAGGCTGCCCAGAGAAGCTGTGGCTGCCCCAGCCCTGGGAGTGTTCAAGGACAGATTGGATGTGATGTGGAGCAATCCAGGCTGGTGGAAGGTGTCCGTGCCCATGGCAGGGGGTTGCAGTGAGATGGTCTTTAAGGCTCTTTCCAATACAAATCATTCTGTGTCTCTGTGATCTCTGGTCTGAGACCATGGGACCAAACCACCTTCACGACCTTCAGCTGACCTTGGAGGCACAGGAAAAGTTCTTCCTCATGTCCTTGTAGAACTTCCTGGGCACCAGTTCCTGCCCACTCCTCTTGTCCCATTGCTGGCCCCCCAGAGCAGAGCCTGGTCCCCCTCTGAGCCCTCCCTGCAGACAGGGACAGATAGAAATGAGGTCCCCTCTCAATTGCCTCTTTTCAAGGCTAAAAAGCTGTGCTCATGATAATTAGGCCAGTAACAAGCACAGCTTAGATTTAATATCCCACTCCACAGTGTCCCCCAGTCCCAAAATCAGTCTTGCCATCCCTTAGCACCAACTTTTCCATGCTCAGAACAGAATTCCCACTACCAGTAAACTTGATACCTCTCCTATCTATTTGGAAGTGTTTCCTCTGCCCCCTCTACTTTTGGGGCATATTTAAATGATCCAGAGCAGCCAATGCATCTAAAATCTACATGATTTGGCATGGGAGCAGCAGCTAAAATTAGGCTGTACTGTGAAAGTGTAGACAGGAGAGAATCTCAGGGTAGATATCCAGTTATTTTACAGCTTCTTGGGCCATCCATGTGGAAGCAGCAGCAGTTGGGTGGCATGGAGGACTGGAAAGACCCCAGTGCTAACAAGAGCATGCATGGAGTGTCTTTCACTACCCAGCTTCAAAAGGGATCCAAAATTATTAAAGCACATACTTGGAGTGCTTCATCCACCCCTGCAGTGATGTGGAAGAAAGGTTGGATGGACAGATTCCCAAAACATCTACAGGCTTTCAAGGACATTCCTACTCAAAAGTGATGAAAAAAAACCACCAAAGCCTGATTTGGTGAACTCTGGAGTAACTTTTCTTACCTGAATAGGTCCAGAAGGAGTGGATATAGAGCTTTAAATAAACATGTTTTTAAATGAGTGGCTTCCAAAATCTTCCTCATCTGTGCAGTCTGGTGATGAGTCTGAACACAGTTGGGAAGAGACCCCAAATCTGGATGTGAACCAGGGCTTGGTCAATATTCCTTGGTCATGTTTCACTCTCTTTCTTTACCTTCTGTCATGAGAAGGTGATGTCTGGTGTTCATGAGCACAGCTTGACTTCTGATCTCACTCCAGCAAAGAAATTATGCCAATTTTCAGTGTGTAAAACTTGAGATGAAGCAAAGCAAGGCACAACCCTACTGAGTAATGGGCATGTCTAGCAATCATCTGAAGTTTCTGCTCCTATGGAGTTATTTAATACCAAAAAACCTCCACAATTCTTCATTCAGGAGAGGCAGCCAAACAGTGCTGCAAATTGCAAATTATTCCATCACAAAGATGTTTTCTAGGTAATTACTGCTATTTAAATTTTCCTGCATATACAGCATGAGTGGCAGATATTACAATGAAGAGATGACTTAATAAGTTCCAGTTATCCAGATGTCTCATTCTTGTAATAAGATGAAAAAAAGAGAGTGTGGTTATATTTCAGATTCACCAGGTGTACAGTAAATAAAATTAGTTTATTGTATTTCAAAATCCTTGTAAACAATATTGCCCCTGCTAGAATTAAGACAAATGACACCAATAAAATAAGCAGATTAGGATATATTGTTTTTTAGGTGTTGAATCAAAAGTGTGTGTAACTTGTTGACATGAACATTAAAATCGATGTGAATGAAAAAATCAACTCCCATTAAAATCTAGTGGAGGGTGTCCCTGCCCTGGCAGGGGGTCTGGAACTAGATAATTTTTAAGCTCCCTTCAACCCAAACCATTCTATAATTCTATGACAATGGGTGATTAAAGAGGCAAAACCACGGTGAATGAGAATTGGGCAGCTTTGAGAGAATGGAGAAAATAATTCCTGGTACCTGAGTTTCTGTTGAGGCTGCACAGCAAATATTTTTAAAACAGGGATTTCAGCTGCTACTCAGATATACCATAACTGATCCACTGATAGACTTCCAGCAAAGCAAAGACCCAGGGTGTAATGGCATTTTAAGACTCTCTCTTGCAGCTAGAGCTGGGAATTGATCTTTTTTGATCAGTCATAAACACAAGAAAAATAGGGGTTTGCTCCTGCACCTCGCAGCTGAGGCTGAAGCTGGGGAATAACCAGACAAGCTGGGTTTATCCCAGTACAATGTGTTTAGATTTGTCTCGTTGCAAGGTCAGGTTTTAACAAACAATGACAGTAACAAACAGGGAAGGGGATTACGCCTTGCAAAACATATTCAGCCAGGCAAGCAGAGTCCTGCTAAAATGGGAAATGCAGTCTTGGATGTCTGGCCAGGGAAACCCTGAGTGGAGACAATTATTATTAATTATTATTTTTAATTATTTATTATCATTATTTATTATTATTAATGATTATTATTAATGTACCCAGCTCTAAAGCACCGTGTCTGCTCCTGTTGTTCCTCACTGCAGAAGAGGCTGAGAAACAGGAATGGGCTCAGACTGAGAAGGTCTTCACAGGCACAACCTCAAAAACTGGAGGGATCAAAGAGATTGGAAGAAAAGAGGGATTGGATCATCCATGTTTGGGAGCTGCAAGCAAACTCTGCACTCTTTTTGGATGAGATGAAGTAATTGTTCTTTTTAGGCAGTTGAATGTGTTCTGCAGGACCTATTGCCAGGTTGTGCATCTGTTTTAGGGATGGTTTGGCAGAGCCATGGAAGGAATCAGATGAGTGTCTCATTCAACACATACATGGACATAAAAAGTGAGTTTTCTTCTGCTTTGTCTGTCCATTTGATGCAATCATGAATGTCAAGGCTAAGAATTTTTAATAGTTTCTTTTGGAAAGCTCGATGACCTCTTGAGTGGGATTGAATAATCTTCATATATATCTTTACCCAGAGGGATTGTGGACTCCCTATCCATGGAAGTGCCCAAGGCCAGATTGGATGGGGCTTGGAACAGCCTGGTCTAGTGGAAGGTGTCCCTGCCCATGGAAGGGGGTTGGAACTGGATGATCTTGAAAGTTCCTTGCAATCCAAACCAAGCTATGATTCTATACATGAAATAGCAGCATCATTTCCATTTAATGTGCACTGGTTTAGAATATATATATATATATACATATATATGCATATATATGTATGCAAATGATATTTTTCACAAGAATTTTTTTATCTGAGAAAGTTAAGGTTTATAGGACATCAACTATTTTACTCTGGGGAAAAATAATCAATTATTTCCCCCCAATTTTCTGCATCGTATTTGGCTTTTGTTCAGGATTTTCAGGACTGCTTGGGTTCCCATCTTTTCCAGAGCTGGCAGATTGGTTTTCAGGCTCCTCAGAGAGCCTCAGACATGCTTGAAAAAGATTTAAAGGGAATCCCTTCACAACTTCCTCTAAACTGGGTGTGAGAGTTCCCATTCCACAGGAGATTTGAGTTTCATTCTATCCCAGAATAATTATCTCTAAAAAGAAAACAGAGGGGATTTTTCAGTGGAATTCCCAGGGAGTTCCAGTTTTGAGCCAAATCTATAGATAGACTCAGTTTATTCTGTGATCAGAAATAAACTGTGAATCTTTCTAGCCAGTATGGAGAATCCCTCAAGACTCTGACTTCATACAGGAGTCCACAGAAATAGATGGGCTGCTCCCCTCAGTTAAATCCTTGGCAGAAATCCCACCCTTAATTCAACAATGTTTGTAGTGAATACACCCCTTTCTAGATCCTAACCTTATCAGGAGGGCAGAGCAGATCTGGCTGACAAAAAGTGTGTGTGGGAGAACACAACTCCCTTCCATTTCCAGTGCATTTCTTGGTTTAACAAAGGGTGTTGCCTCCACGTGCAACTTATGCCTTGCCTAAAACAAGGATGGCAGTACTGGGATACCCCATTTGGGCAGGGAAGTGGCTGGATTTTAAATGGGGAACTATAAGACATGGAAAAGAAAAAAGTCAAACTGAGCAGTGCCATCTGCTCCCCAAACTTAGCAAGAAAGAGTAGCATAAAATTTTCAGCATAAGGCTGAAAAGACCTCTGAGAGCATCAAGTCCAACCCTTAAGGCAGCAGTGCCCCGTTCACTGCTAAGCCATGTCCCCCAGTGCCACATCTCCATGGCTTTTGAACACTTCCAGGGATGGTGAGTCCATCACTGCCCTGGGCAACCTGTTTCAAAGCCTGATCACTTCTTCCGTGAAAAAAAGATTTTGTAAAATCCAATCTAAATTTCAGCTGGTGGAATTTGAGTTCTTTTCCTCTCATCCTATCCAGGTTAGCTGGGAGAAGAGACAGACCCACCCCCCCCCACCTGGGTCCAGCCTCCTGTCAGGGAGTTGTGGAGAGCAGTGAGGTTTCCCTGGAGCCTCCCTTCCTCCAGACTACACAACACCTTCCATTGATTATTGAGTTCTGAAGCTCATTGCTAAAGATTCAGACCTCAGGGAGAGCTGGTGGGCACCAAAGCCTGAAGTCCCAGCTGTGCCCATCAGCTTTGAAAGTGGGAGTCTTCCTCTCCTGTTTTGAAGCCAGTGGTTTTAGTCTTCAGCCCAAGCCCAGTCAAGACACTGCAGTGAAGAGAAGACATTGAGAAGTCTCATTAAAGGAACCCACAATTATGTTCTTGTGCTCCTAAACCCTTAAACCTTTACAATTTAAGGCTTTACGCTGAAAGAGGGTAGATTTATGTTTGATATTAGGAAGAAATTTTTCTCTGTGAGGATGGTGAGAGACTGGAAGAGGTTGTCCAGTGATTCTCTGGGCTCCCAATCCCTGGAAGTGTTCAAGGCCAGGTTGGATGAGGACTGGAGCAACCTGGTCTAGTGTAAGGTGTTCCTAACCTTGGCATAGGGGTTGTAATGAAGAAGTGATGTTGAAGGTCCCTTCCAGCCCAAACCATTCTATGTTCCTATGATTTTATGAGTGAAAATGCCACTAATAAGCTCATGAACCCTAACACCTCTATACAGAGAATTTTCTGGGTTGTTGGAGCTGGGTCTGCCACACAACCAGACTGTGTGGTGGAGGGGATAGAGCATGAGTTCTTTCTGCCTGTATTTGTAGTTGGGGAGGATAAGTTGCCTTAGTTGTAGGTGGGGGATAAGTTGCCCTCTGAAAATGTCCTAGACCAGCACTGTATGTAAATTTTGTGGCCCATCTCAGAAGATGTAGACCCAAGATTTAGTAAAGCATCATGCTGGTGTGGCTCCATGCTCCTCTTCTCCATGTTGCCTGTGTGTTGTATGAAAGTCTCCTTCTGTGTGCAGGCAATTCCTGGGCAATCCAATTCATAGAATCATACAATAAATAAATGGTTTGGTTGGAAGGGACCTTAAAGATCATCTCATTCCATCCCCCTGCCATGAGCAGGGACACCTTCCACTATCCCAGCTTGTTCTGGGAGCCCCATCCAACATGGCCTTGGACACTGCCAGGGAGGAAAAGTTCAACTTCAAATTCCCCTGAGTATCCTGAAGCCCTCAGTACTAAAATTATCACCCTCAACACCTTCTGCTGCTCAGCCCTTCTCTGAGGGCCTCCCAGCCCATTTGTTGCCTCCTAGGAAGCTGATTTGTCTCTCTACCTCAGGCAACACATGCTTCTGCTCTCAGTGAAGCCTCCCAGGTTTCTTCGAAAAGGTGTTGGTAAAGGAAAACCAAACAAATCAACAGGGGCTCAGCTCACCTCCTCAAGAACCCCACCTGGCTGCCCCTCCCTGCACCACGATCCACATTTAAAAAGTCATGGAATCTTAGAATCAGGTAATTCTTTATTCCACACAGGCAGCGGGCTCGAGTCACACGGCCATGCCTGCCACAGGCGGCAGAGCCAGGATGGGATGCAGAGGCACAAACAATCCCTCTGTACTGTATGATAATCAACAGAAATTAGCTGCCTAAGGGAACCAGGAAACTCTGCCATGAATGCAGCAGTTAGAGACTGAGCCTATTTATTTAACAGGTGTCCCCTGAGCTGGGATGCCAGACTCTGTTTGCCAAATTTGCGGGTAGAGGAAGACAGCTTGAATAAATACGGGTGAGAGGAGAACAGTCCTGAAGCCATTTTCTTTGTGGATTGTTGTGTGGTTCAGGTTTTTTTTCCCCCAGCAACTTTTTATTGTAAGAAAGTCTATCCCAGTTCTTGGCTCTGAGTATTTAGACAGCAGGAGCTGTGCCAAAATCCAGTTTCCCTTCTCGTAGTGGTGCAGAGTCCAGCTCAGCCACAAAGCAAAGTTAGCTCTGCTGGATGACTTCGTGATTGGTTTGTTTGTTCAGTTTAATTAAAATACAGTATGGGGTACATTTTGGATGAGAACCCAACCCAGGCTGTCAGGGACCAAGAGCCAACAACAGCTGTGCTGAGATGATCTCCTTCCCCATTCCTGTGCAGTGGAAACACAAGTTGCTGTGTCTGGTGCTGCAGCACCAAGAGGCCTTGGGCTGTATCTGAGGTCACAGCATGAAAAATTCCACACAGAGGATCTGGCTGGTCCTTGTTCAGTTTTTGGAGTGTTTTCACACAGTCTGGAGGAATGGGATAGAGAAGGATGTAGAGGAACTGCTGTGGGCATTTATTTCAGTACAAAGCCAAGCAGCTCATAAATGGGTTTTCACAGAATCACAGGATGGGTCAGGCTGGAGGGGAGCACTGTGGGGTCTGGTCCAACCTCTCTGCTCCAGCAGGGCCATCCCAGAGCACAGGGCACAGGACTGTGTCATCAGAGGGTTCTGGAATATCTCCAGGGAGGGAGACTCCACACCCTCTCTGGTCTCTGTTCAGAGCTTGATCACTGCCCAGGGAAGAAGTTCTGCCTCAAGACCAGGTGGAAATTCCCGGGATCAGTTCCTGCCCGTTCCTCTTTTCCTCTCTGACCCCCTCCCTGTGGATATTTTAGGCATTGATAAGTTCCTCTCTCAGTTGTCCTTTCTCAGGGCTGAACATCTCAGTCTGTACTCACCAGAGAGGTGCTCCAGGCTTTTGGGGATGCTCAGAACCCAAGTGAATCCTGAGCCTCCTTCTGGCAGGTCTTCTCAGGGATCTGTTTTCCCATAGATTTCCCGTTGCCTTTCAGTCATGCCAGAAAGCCAATGCAAGACAGAGGAATCAGCAGACTCATGGAGAGGGGCCTGCAGCAGCCCTGCCTGACAACACAAGCTGAAGGCAGTGAGTAGAGTAAACAATCTGCTCATCTGGCGAAAAATGCACAGAGAACATCCCAGACAATCACACCAAAAACTTTGCAAGCAGCAGGGAAAAGAAAACTTTGGCCAACCAGATGTTTTGCTTGAGAAAGGGAGAATTTCCAGACACTGTAGAAATTTTTACTGACTGCTCCTTACAAGCTGCAGCAAATATTTGCCAGCTGCAATGAGAAATAATCTGATAATTAAACAAGATGATATTCTTTTCACTTATATTTTGTGTACAAGGCACTGCCCCAGCAATATCAGCTACATAAAGCACACAGATCTCCTGGCTGATCCCAGCCATCTCCAAGCCATTCCTTGCTGACTTCAGTCATCAGCAGGGCTGACATTTACATCTTACACAGCCAGGGCAGAGATCTGGGAGATGTTCCTCCCCGTGGTAAGGCAGAGATGTGAAGGTCCTGCTCATTCCTCCATCCTCCAGCTGCTGTGAGCTGAATGGGCTGCAGGGGCACCAGTGTGAGCCAAAAGCTGCCCCAGGTGTCACTCAGAGGTGGCAGCAGTGATCAGTGTGTGACAGAGGGCAGATCACTCCAACCCTGCACCACAAACACTTGTGCCACCACGGCAAAGGGGGATTGAAAGGCATTTTCAATGGTACAAAATGAAATAAGAGCAGATTTTGTCTTTCAGCTCTGATGGGGACACAAGCTCGAAGGGCAGGGCTGGATCCCCTCTCTGGAGAGTTTGGAAGAGCCCAGTCCTGCTCTTCAATGGCTGAGTTCATCCAAACATCCATTCCTGCTGCCTCCCACACTCTGAGCAACCTCTGCCACCACCTCTATGGCAGGACCTTCTCCTCCCTAATCCCCCAAAACAGCTCCTCATGGCTGACCATGAAATCTTTGCCCACTGTGTTGTGGAGAAACAGGAGCCAGGACAGGGAAACTCCATCCTGTGCTCCTGCCAGCTGTGATTAAGGAAATAAGGATTAAATTATTTGTGTTGCTCCTCCAATTTCTATCCTAAAAACCCAGCAAAGCCTGAATTCTTCTTGAGCCATGCTGCAGGGAAGAGAAATGAAGATGTCTCCATAGGAATAAAAAACTAAAATAGCTATGTTTCATGGACCTTGCTGGAATGGCATTGCTAGTCCCAATCCACAATCTAGGAAAGGGTTCTGTAATTAATTCAAGACACCCAAAGTGTTTTCACACAAATTATCAAGCCTGCGGGAGAGGTTTGTGACAGCATTACAAATTCATAGGTCTGGGAGAGAACTCAAGAGGTTGCATAGTTTGTTTTCCTGTCCCAAAGCAAGACACATTATTTCTAGGTCACTGTTGATGGATCTTTGTTTAAACTGTTTGTTTTTTTTTTTTCCAAAGGCTTCCCATGATGGAGATGTTGCAGGCAATTAATCCCAGTATGTTGCAGTCCTGACCATTGGAAAAATCTCTCCTGATATCACAGAATCACAAAATTATTTAGATTGGAAAAGATCTCTGAGGCTGAGTCCAACTTTTGACCCATCCTCACCTTGTCACCCAGCCCAGAGCTCTGAGTGCCACATCCATTTGTTCCTTGGACACTTCCAGGGATGGGGACTGCACCACCTCCCTGGGCAGCCCCTTCCAATGCTTAACAACCCTTTCCATGAAGAAATTCCTCCTGATGTCCATCCTGAACCTCCCTGGTACAATTTGAGGCTGTTTCCTCTTGTCCTGTCCCTTGTTCCTTGGGAGCAGAGCCTGACCCTCACCTGGCTGTCCCCTCCTGTCAGGGAGTTGTGCAGAGCCACAAGGTCCCTCCTGAGCCTCCTTTTCTCCAGGCTGAGCCCCCTCCACCTCCCTCAGCTGCTCAAAAAACCCAACAGCCCTCTTCCCCAAAGCATCTTAAACTTTTCCCCCGGATTTCTTCTCCTGTGATAAAACAACCCTTTATGGATTTGAACAGCACTACCATGTTCTGCTCAGCCCTCTGAAGGAGATTATGATTTTAATATTTCCCCACAGGTAGTTTTTCCCTGTTGGCTACTCTTTTGGTTCCCACTAGATATTCTTGAAGTAGGACAGCTCTTTCTGGAAATGGAGTGCCCCAATTTACATAATCTCCTCCAAGTGAGGAGCTCCCAGGGGTGAGCAGAGCATCTCTGGCAGGTTACACAGCCTAGAACTGTGTTCATCTTTTTTCATGGCAGCCCAATGTGTTGATTTGGGGGCAGGCTGTGATTCATTACAGCCTCCAGATGTGGGTTTATTTCTTTTTATTTTTTTCTGAGAGCTGATGTCTGATCAGTTGTTCCCAGCCCTGAAATTAATTAGGAAATTACTGAAGTTAAACTTCCTGACTAAGGCCTTGCTGGAATGAAACCAGGCTATAGGTGAGTGTAGGAACATTTGTTTCCTTGCTATAAATTTACCATCATGGTCAAGACCTGAATCTTCCTTGCCCAGTCACAGATCTACTGATAATGGGACTTTGGGGGAAAGTAAGAAAGAGGATATAAAGGGAATTTCATATTTTCTCAGTGTTTTTCCAGATTATTCTCAATTAGTGACATTGTTTAACCCCAGTCAGCAATGAAACCCCATAAAGCTGCTCATTTACTCCTCTCCAGTGGAAAGGGGTAGAAAATTGGAAAGGCAAAAGTGAGAAAACTTGTGGGGATAAAGACAGTTTAAAAGTTAAAGCAAAAGCCACACAAGTACAAGCAGAGCAAGAGAAGGAATTCATTCCTCACTTCCCATGGCCAGAGAGGAGTTCAGCCATGTCCAGGAGAGCAGGGTTCTGCACAAATCCAAACCATAGCCCCACATCAGCTGCTATGAAGAAAATGAAATCAACAATCTAAAGCAACACCTTCTCCACCCATTATTCCATAGCATTTACAACCTGCTCAGGTCCAACATTATCCAACAGATTGTGTTACCCTCCACCCCCCTTCCCATCATTTCATATAATACACACATACATATCATTCCTCTAATCTATGGATCAATCCTGTAAAATGTTCATAAAATGCCCACAAAATGTCCATAAATATCCATAAATGTCCATTGAGTTCACTTAGTCCATGACTTTGGGCTCCAGATGTGATGGTGGTCACCCAGGAAAGGAAAGGTAATGTGTGGAGTGGAGTTTTTGGGTCCCAAACCCAGTTCACTCCTCCACTTGTAGTCCTCCACTGATTTGGGTGGTTCCTGCCAGGATAATTCCTAAAAACATGCAGCCTGGAACACAGGTTACAACAATTTTAAGGTATTTCCATTACAATCCCCACCTCTGGTCCTCTTGAGTCAAGTTACAGGGTTTAGTATTGCAATGAACTCCTGCCTTTTAACCTGCCTTTATCCTCCTCTTAACCCTGCTTGGATTTATTCACAGACTGCAGTCTTTAGGAATGTACATGCTCCAGCTGGAACCTTACCAATGAGCTTTAATCCCTCCATGGTATAGATTTATCACAGTCCTTTTGGACAAAAACCTGTTCCAACATAGGCTGAGGTCCATCCAAGGATGCACCTGCTCCATCATGGGCTTAGCCAAGGCCAGAAGCTTTGAGGTGCTCCAGTGTGACCCCATGCACAACCATTGATGCTTTGAGATGTGCTTTCTCCAGCCTGGAATTACTTTTTGGCCATAATCCTTTCAGAGGTGTGGCACAGACAAAACTCCTGTCAAGAAGAACCTGCCCTGGTGTGGCACAGATGTTTCAGAGTGTCCTTTTCTCTCATGGTCTCATCCACAGGTCGTGTTTTCTTTGACTTGAATCAGGAGAGCAGGGTTCTGCTGTCCAGGGAAGCAGCACAGGAGCAGCAGTGACTCCCTGGCCATCTGCCAGGACAGGCACACCCCAGCTGCTATTATCAGAGCATTCCCAGCACATTCAGATGAGGAGCAGAGCAGCAACACAGCGAGCAGTGGAAGAAAAGAGCAGCCACTAAGGAGCACTGGGCTCAAACAGACACTCAGGCAAACACAGGGGCTGCCAATTAACAGCTGAACAGTAATGACAGCCATAAATTCAGTCCAGCACCTCCCAGTCAAGCCTGGTGCTCTCTTGAACCCTTCCAGCCCCAACTTGGGTGCCACTCAGCCACTCACTCACTCTGCCCTGGTGGGAGAAGGCGTCAGAAGGGTCAAAGTGAGAAAAAGAGAGGGCTGTGAAAAAAAAAAAAAAGAAAGTTTAATAGGTAAATACATGTGAAGAAAGGAAAACAGGGAATTCATTCCCCCCTTTCCATGGGCAGGCAGGTGTTCAGCCATCCCCAGGAGATCTGATCTCCAGAACACACAGCAGTGACTTGGGAAGGCAAACTCCAGCACTCTGAATGCCCCCCACTTTCCCTGTTTTTCACCCCTTTATATGCTGAGCATGATGTCACACGGTCTGGAATCTCCCTTGGGTCATTTGGGATCAGCTGTCCTGGCTCTGTTCCCTCCCAAACACTTGTGGACCCCCAGCCCACTCAGTGGTGTGGTGGGGAGAAGAAAAGGCTGTGTAAGAATTGCTCAGCAGTATCTAAAAATCTCTATGTTATCAACACTGTTTGCATCACAAATCCAAACCATAAGCCCATACATGCTACTAGGAAGGAAATTAATTGTATCTCAGCCAAAACCAGCACAGTTTGGTCTTGAGCTGCTATCCCTGAGACTTTTCACTCCTGATTTTTCCAAACCTTTTCTGTAAAACATTTTATTTCTAACTCCCATGACAAGTTCCAGGATGTGTGTAAAGGAAGTTCTTTTTGTTTGCTTTAAACCTGCTATCTGATCACTTCATTAGTGTCTCTGGGTTGTCATGGTATGAGAAATAATGAATAACCTTTCCTTACTCAGCTTTTTCATACTCGTCATCACTTTGTAGATGGCTGCTGGTGCACAGAATGACTCCCAGCTGCAGTGAGAATTACTATTTAGCCATCCTTCCTATTAAAACTACTCCACATCTCTGATCATCCTTCTTTTTACCTTTTCTAACTCTACCATATGCTTTTTTTATATGGCATGAATAGAAGTCCACACAGTGCCCCAGATTTAGGTTCACCAGGGATTTATGTACACATGGACTTTTAAACAGAAGTTCTGTTTTCCATCTGTTTCCTAGTAAATTCTAGCATTTTATTCACATATTTTGCTTGTGCTGACCACTGAGATGACACATAAAAGCATTATCTGCAGTGACTCCAAGATCTCTTTCCTGAGGGGTCAGTGCTAATTTAGAGAAGATTATTGTGGATGCAGTTATCACCTTTTCATTTCCCTTCTGGCTGCTCCTTGGCATTAGCTCAGGCTCAGAGGAGTTGTAGTAATACTCTGAGTCACCAAACATCCTGGGTCCTCCCCCAAAAAAGGTCTCATACCCAAACTGGAGCTTCCTAGTTTATTATGTGGGCTCAGATTGAGCAGTTGAAAGGTAGACATATGCTGGGTGTTTATGTGCATCCTTTTTTCTGTCATTAATGGAAAACCCAGAGATAAGTGAAGGTGCATCTGTCCACAGCCCTTGCCACTTCAAGTCAAAATCTGATCAATTTGGCTGATTTCACTGAGAGGTGGTACTTCTATTACCACTTTCCCCCAGAGATGGGAGAAATCCCACCATCCTGTGCATTTCCTAGCCCAGAGGCCATTTCATACAACTGGGGAACACAGCAGAAACAAGCACAGCAAAATTTCCATGACTCCGAATCACGCGGCTGGTGGAGATCTGCTGTTCCTGACTTGAAACAAAAGAGGAAAAAAGCCTCAAGACGTATTCCCTCAGTTCCTTACAGTGTCAGTCATAGCCTGCAGAGGTGAGAAACTGGCTGTTAGATATTATTCTGTCACCTCTGAGGAGGTAGGAGTGATGTGGAGGAGCGGGGAGCAAAGGAAAGGTCACATTTACCCAGCAGTCGCTCAGCCTCAGCCTGACAACTCAGAACCAGCAACTCCTAAACAATTTCATCATCCCACTTCTTCCTCTGAATTTTCCCCCTCCCGTGAGGAGTTCAAGATCAGGTGGATATTCCTTTGTTTAGCATTCATAAGGTATCAGCCTTTTTGGCTTCAAACTTCACTGAGTTTTTTTTCTAAGCTCGCCAAGTCCTGGAGCACGAGATTTGCTCCTTCCTGGAGGTTCATTATTCAGCCCTGGGGCAAGAACCCAATTAGCTGCCACTCATGGGCATGTCTGTCCTCACAGACACCTTGTCACTGACGTTGTGACATGATGCCACTCACCAGCACGACCTGGCCAAGCTCTTGAGTGCCACCAAGGACCAGGCAAGGGATACACTGAGATGGACATACAGGACCCCAACCAAGCCATGGAACCATGAACCCCAAGGCTGTTCTGGATGCATTGGGGTGAGATGATTGTCCAAAAAGTTCAGGTCCCCTTCCCAAGCTGTCAGAACTGGCGTGTGAAAGGTCCCTTCCAACCACATTCTAGTTTTAAGGTTCATGCTACTTCATATTGCTGTCTTAAAGACAGTTCCTGAATCACAGATTCCTCTCCATAGCTGCTGCCAACAATGAAAGAAGTTCCTTTCTCCATCCATCTCTGATTGCCTTTTTGGACCTCCTTGGAGTGGAGAAGAGAAGCTGAACTACATCCATGGATGTTCTCTGTAACTCTGGGCATTTTTGCACACCCACCACTGGGAAAACACTCAGTGTCTGACATTTCTAATACTCTGACTGTTGAGAGCCACATCATGAGGACAACTCCCCTAGAACCTGGGGACATGTTGTCATTGTTTTCTTTTACAGTCATTTCTATACTTTCACAATCAGTTTTTTGTTTCTAATTGCAAACAGATGGGGGAAAAAATGTGTGTAATACATGTACAGCAAAGCAATGAGTCCTGATAGAGCCAAGGTCTCTCCTGTTCAATTGCATCCACATCCCAAAAAGCATTTGGACAATGCTCTCAGGCACATGGTGTAACTCTTCAGGTGCAGGACCAGGAGATGGATTTTGATGATCCTTGTGGGACCCTTCCAAAGCAGGATATTCTATGATCTTATGTGTGATTTTTTTTAAAGAAAAATCATCATGTTATTTCCATTTCTGAGCATAAGATCCAGCCATGAATTTTGAAATGCCAACACAAAATGTGCCAGTGTTAAAAGGATGTTGAACATCCCTCACTGCCCTGGCTTTTCGTATATTGAGAATCTCAGCTGGGATGTTAATGACCTCATTTGCTTTTGGAAATTGGACCTTTCTAGCCAGAATCCCTGCAACTCTGCAGAGATGCAGCAAGGAGGTCTAGGGAAATAACTGTATTGTTTAGGAACAGAGATTGTGTGATTCCTAGGATCAGAGAGTCCCCTGAGTTTGAAGGGACCCATGAGGACCATCAAAATTGAAATGCTGGCCCTGCACAGGACAACCCCAAGAGTCCCACAGAGAGCCTGAGAGTGCTGAATAAACACTTACTGAGTTCAGACTTGTGCTCTGACCACTTCCCTGGGGAGGAGGGACAACCCTCTGGGGGAAGAACCTTTTCCTAATATCCAACCTAAACATGTCCTGACACAGCTCAGACCCTGCCAGTGTTCAGCAGAGAGCAGAGACCTGTTCCTGCCCCTCTGCTTCCCCCTGGGAGGATGTTGAAGATTGCAACGAGGTCTCCACTCAGTTTCCTCCAGGCTCAACAAACCAAGTGACCTCAGCCACTTCTCTTATGCCTTCCCCTGCAGATCCTTCAGCATCTTCATAATCTCCTTTAGATGCTTTATAACAGCTTTATAGCCTTCTTTTATTGTGGTGTGGAATCCTAAAAGGTGACCTGGGTCCCAAACAGGATCCCTGGCTGGGAAAGAGTGTGGAGACATCACAAGATCAGATTCTGGGAGCAGATCAGAGCTCAGTGGAGAGAGAGTGACTGGAGTGTCCCAGAGAGACAGGAGGGGATAAAATAAGCAGAAGTACTTGAGTACTTGAGACAGGAAACTGCTAATGGGGAGATTTAACATCTCTTCCTAACTCTTTCCTGGCAAGAGGTGGTGAGCATTAATCAGTCATAGCATTCATCCCTCCTGTGCCTCTGCATCCCTGCCTGGCAAAAAGGAATGGTGCAGGTCTTCCAGGGACCTCTGCTTGCTCACCTTCCCCCTGATGAGATGCCTTGTCAACGGTCTCAATATGAATCTGAGTGATTTCTTTTCCTTTTCAAATAGACAAGTTCTATTCTCTACACAGACTGAAACATCACTGTGACCTAAGACAGCAGCAGCATGGAAAATTAACTTAATTTCCAGGCTGAATCCAAAGGAGAAAACAGTTACAGGTGTGCAAACCTGAAGGTGAGCTCCAGCTTGTGTTAACACACCATTTTCTGGTGGTGAAAAACTCCCCTGTGCAGAGCTTGCAAACGGATTTGTATTTCTCACCTATTCTCTGTCAACAAACACGAAGAAACCTACATCCAGATCTCTCAAAAAGTCAATTTTCCAGGGCTCCACGTTACAAGAACCCAAGTGCATCTACCCGTGGGTGTGTGGACGTAGGTGGTAATTTAAGGGTCTCACCATGATCAACTCTTCTGAGAAAATTTTAAATACCATCCTGCTGTGGGTGGGGATTGGAGGACCTTCTCTAAGCAAATTAGAAGCTTTTTTTTTTTCAGTGCATGCGTGGGTGGTGAAACTGGGCTCACCTTCGGCAACTTCGATGTAAAAATAAAACTTGTAAGACACTTAAATCTTCAGAGAGGATTTCAGACCTTCCTGCAGACAAATTAGCAATGAACATCTTACGCATGTGTGGAATACACAGAGATACAGAGCTGGTTATTATTAGCACAATATTAATATCTCTGGAGGTTCAAACTTAGACAGAGGTGTTGGTGTGCAGGACACTGCAGACACCATAAGTGGGACTAGCCAATTTTTATTTTAATTTGATTTGATTTTAGTTTTTTTTTTTACCTCCTCATTGGCTTTTTGCTTATTCTTCATCCCCACTACACATTACCCATCTCACTTTTGGTCACACTGGCAAGCTTTATAAATCTTGGTCAAGGTTCCAGATAAATTTAAGTAAAATAAATAAGTAAATTAGAAGATAATGGAACTGCCAATCTTGTGCTCAGCAGCTCGCTGGGAGGGGGAGGTCCTTGGGGTCTGGTCATGGGGATATTTATTTCAGTATAACTTCTTTAACTCTTGTGCTGGATGATGTAGATGTGGCCCAGGAAAAAACACAAAGCCCATATGGTGGTCAGTTAGAAAGAAAATAGAGCGAATATTGAATCTATAAGATGCAAATTTAAATAACAACTGAATTTAGTCATTGCTGCATCAGTGACACACCACACCTGGGGTTTAGTCAAGAATCCTTCTCCCATGTAACACTGCTATTGGAAATTATTTTTCCATTAAAAAATTCCGGACTATTTGTATTTGACTCATGGTGAAACAGGTGAATCACTTTTTGCGTGGCACTGGTACAGCTTCTTACTGACTAATTTTGGTATTTAAAGGTTTAGAATGATAATTTTGAAATTTATCAGTGATAAAAGTCATGGCTGAAAGTCATGGTAATGCAAAGAACATGGTAAATACAACATTAATTAATGTTGATTTCAATAATAGAAAGTTGGCAGTACATGTTTTAGGAACCAGAATTGAATTATAGGGAGTTAAAAGGTTCAAATCATAATTTCAAACCCATCTTGCTTTCTTCTTTTGGGGATTTTGAACTTTGGACTTAAACTTCCTATTGAAGACCCATTTGTAAAACCAGGAACAAATATTCCTCAGTCACTGGTCAAAATTTAATATGCCTCTAGATCAGTTCCTAAATGTAGAATGTATTATCCACCACCCTGGAGGAGACTCCCATGCAGTTTTCCTGTGTAGAAAATCCTATGAGAATTAAAAGCAATGTAATGCTGAAAACACAACCCATTTATCCCTCTGTACAAACCCCCTGCCCATAAAAATGCAGAAATTCCTTTGCAGAAGAAGAAGCTCACCCAAGGTGGATGTTTGTGCAAAGAGAGGGATGGAGGAAGAGAAGTGGGAAACCAAAGACTTTGGATTGTGTTCTTGGAGACTTCAATCATAGAATGGTTTGGTTTGGATAGGACCTTAAAGATCATCCAGTTCCACTCCCTACTATGTGCAGGGACACCTTCCACTCTCCCAGGTTGCTCCAAGCCCCATCCAGCCTGGCCTTGGACACTTCCAGGGATGGGGCAGCCACAGCTTCTCTGGGCACTCTGTGCCAGGGCCTCACTACCCACACAGTAATTTCTTCCTAATATTCCATTGAAATCTTCCCTCTTTCATCTTAAAGCTATTCTCCCTTCTTCTGTAACAGCAAGCCCTCGCAAAAAAAATTCCCTTTCCAGCTCTTTTCAAGTAATGGAAGGGGCTCTGAGGTTTCCCCAGAACCTTCTCTTCTCCAGGCTGACCAACCCCAACTCTCTCAGCCTGTTTCCAGAACAGAGGTGCTCCATCCCTCTGTCATCTTAATGACCCCTCTGGACTGGTCTCTCTTTCTCTGGGGGCCCCAGAGCTGGACACAGCTCGGGGTGGGGTTTCACCTTCAGGGTAGAAGGGTAGAATTCCTTCCTTTGACCTGCTGGCCACGCTGTTTTAGATGCAGCCCAGGATACAGCTGGCAAATGGCATCCTCACATTTGTTGGCAGATTGCCTTTCCCAATTCCCAGTTATCCCAAGGTAATTACAGAAATGGGAATCTCTCCGTGGCAGAAGACCCAGCAGCACCATCACCAGCATTCTCCATTGGCCGGAGATGATTTGGAATGTTTGAACTCCACTCTCATTCTGGAGATCATCCTGATGAAATTGTCCCCAGATGAAATTCATCCTGGGTAGATTGCTGTCAGTGCTTCTGCCTCATTTTGTATCAGCCCTTGCTGGGATTCCTCCAAACAGCCTTACATTCTTATCCAGCCACTCTTTTTTAATGTATTTTTTAAAAGTTAAAGCAGAGAGAGATGTTTTCCAGTGGGATTTGCAGTTTCTGACGAGTAGAAATGGACAGCCAATGGGACCATCTTTAATATCTTTAGTCTGCTCAGCTCTTCTCCTGGAGCACACAAATGTCCTGTAGCTATGTGCTGAAGCCAAATGCCTGAGTCTAGCTACCCAAGGTGACTCCCAGCTTTGTGAGGGGAAGATCATTTCAAAGCAAAAGGCTTGCCTAACATTCCTCTGAACTCCAGAGTTTGAAGGCAGAAAGGAAAGGAAAGGCATTTCCTTGAATTTCAATGGACACACTGCTAAGCTCCAGAGTTTCTCCTGGATGATTGTCAAGGTTTGCTGTGTCTTTGAGGTGCAGAAGAATGACAGTGCCTCAGCTTTGTCCCCATAATGCAGCTTCCAGTAAAATCAGTTTGAAATTCAGGTTTGCAATGCATGATAAGGTCTATTTCTCACAGTTTATTTTTCTTCCAGATACATTCCTGGCAAATACAATTAAATAAATCAGCTCCTCCTAACAAAGAGAAGTATCATTAATGAAGGCAGTCACGACAACTGTTGAAAAAATGGGATTTCAGAGGCTCTTATTTCATTGTTAAAAAAACAAACAAACAAACCTCAGAAAATACTGTCAGAAACAATATCTCAGCATTTGGGAAGGTAGGGAAGGAGGAAGCAGAAGATGACATTGATTCCAGAGGACAAATAACAAGACTTGGAGGAGGAAATGAGGGACACTATGATACTGCAGACGTCTTGGATATTATAATTTTTATTAAGTTTTCTTAACTTCAGCTCTGCTATCCTGGGCTGCATCCAAAGCAGTGTGGGCAGGAGGTCAAGGGAGAGGATTCTGCTCCTCTTCTCTCTTCTGGTGAGACCCCACCTGCAGAGCTGCCTCCAGCTCTGGATCCCAGAACAGGAAGGACATGGAGCTGTTGGAAAGAGTCCAGAGGAGGCACCAGGATGAGCAGAGGGATGAAGCAGCTCTGCTGTGAGGAAAGGCTGGGAGAGAATTGGGAATATTCAACCTGGAAAAGAGAAGGCTTCAAGGTGACCT
>VZTT01016458.1:107748-145932 GCA_013400855.1 Buphagus erythrorhynchus | reverse complement strand
GGAAGGAACAGGAGGAAGAGAAAGGGAGCAAGATCTTCCCAATTTGGATAGTAGAATGCAGTTTTAGGCTTAGCTATCTTAGGTAGTGTAATCCACTGAGAACTCATTAAATTATTACTCTGAACCTAGTTCTGTCTGACCAAATAACAAGTACGTAATGCATCCTGTTACTATCATATGCTAGATTTTCACTGCTTCTTTTATTTCCACGTTGTACAAATAATTCCTTCATCCAGGTCAAGTTGGGATTTATATCCATCCCCATTCAGCTGCACTTCCACTCTGTATTAAATTGCTAATTTATCCTTTACCTGTTGGCATACAGATGTTTACTGTTTTAACAGAAAAACACACCTCCAGACAAAAGCAGCTCAAGTTTCAACATTTCATTGTAGCAGAGCAGCACCACCAGGAGGGGTGAGCCGGAGAAGTTGGGGTTTAGCTGATCTTTTCCATCTCTGATTTCTAAGCCCTTCATTGTTTTGGTACCAGTCAAAAATTTTGAAGCTGTAACTTCAGTGAAGACCTAAATTTTGTTTCTAGAAGGCAATCACAACTGTGAGAAGTGATACAGCTTCTTCAGATATGCAGACCCTGCCTGCCTCAGCAAACAGACCTCTCGGTCAGTAAGGATGCCAGGAAGAGCTTTTTTTTATAGTGAATGGATGGTAGAAGACAAGAAAGGAAAGAAAACCCTTTTAAAAATCAGGGATTGCAGCTAAAAATAATGCATACATTCTCTGAAAGCAAACCTAGACCATCTAGAGTGCTAGGGTTGCAAGTGCTCAAAAATAGAACCTACTAAATCAGAGCAGTCTGCCAACCTGTAATAATGTATATAATGTCAGGAAACCACACATGAGCATGTATAAACCAGTTTCCTTGTCCCTACCTCTAGCTTTTATTGCATTTAACTTCTCACCTCATTATTTTCTTTCCTCCTCTACCTTTCGTCTCTCACAGTTACCATCACAGCCTTGTTCAGAACAAACTTCCGTATGGATTTCCCCTTTGATCTGCAAGAGCTGCCAGCATTTGCTATAATAGGGTAAGTTCCCAGGAAACTGACACCTTGCTTTATGAAGGTTATAATATGATGTGTTAGGAATTCTGCCAAAAAATTACATACATCACTTTTAGTCACTTTGGTTGTCGCAAATAAAGCTTCTACTTGTTGGAATTCTTCCTTCAGAAATGGTGCCCATGTATCACAATGGCTAAGGAAAGAAATATGGGTATTATTGTTATTTCCTTTCCATATATCTTTTTCAGAAATTAATCTTGGAGGTAAAAAAAAAAAGTAAGTAACTTGGTCAGAGTTCTGGGAATAGATGTACTGAATGGCCCTTTAACTGTTTTGACATTATCCCCAAATGAACTGATCCAACAAGTATGTCCTTTTCACATGACAAAGATGGAACAAAAGGTTTAACCTGAAGTTTCCTTCTCACAAGCTCAGACTGATTATCCTTTTTGAGAGAGGTTGGTATACCTGACATGGTGACAAGGGTAACCAACCGTAATTGGATTCAGCGAGAATAATGGTTAATTTGGAGGAAATGAAAGAATGAACTTAAGAAAAATTAAAATTGGGAAATACTAGAAAAAATATGAGTTTTGAATTACTGTGGGGAAACATCTCTGGTTAGAGCTTGAGGGAGACTCCAGGGAAATCACTGCAAAGCAATAACAAAAGGAATACACTGTAGGAACAAATGCCTATGCTGGTATTGTGAACATATTCTGTTGCAAGACCTCCATCCAAGACCAGCCATATATTTGAGGTTTTCCAGCCTATTTTAGTAGGCTGCCCTCCTACTAATTTACTTGAATATGAAATCAAGTGGGGTTTTTTAAAGACCTCAGATATATTGAAAAATCTGTGAATACACAGGAGCTTTTGCTAGTAACATGTATTCACTTTGTTCTTCCCCTTAAACAGATTTGCCTAATGAACTTGGAGGAATCTATTGGTTTAGATTGGCAAGGAAAAATGTAATCCGTGTGATTTTACAGCTGGTTGTTAGAATGCATAACTTCTTGTCACTATGTTTTGGATAGAGTTGACAGAGCTGGCTTTTTTCAGCATTGCACATAGGCTAGGAAAGGAATATACGACAACTGCAAAATACTTTCAAATGCCTGGGTGTCCAGTGTGTCTTTAAAATAAAAAACAACCCCAAAGGCTTGGATAGTCTTGGATAAAGTCCTGATGCCAACTTGGAATGCTCCAAATTCTCTTAACATTAAGTCTCAAAATTGAACTCTCTTTCTACCTAACATATTTCTTCACTTTCAGGTAGGACAAGCACTACCAATGGGTAGATCTTGTTTTTCTGTGTCAGCAAATGTTAATTTGCATAATCTGTACAGAAGGAGCACTTCCAGTTTATTGATAAATCGATAGACATGAGTGGAGAGATCTATGTTTTAATATAAAGTATGATAGAGCAATTCAGTTGACTGTGTAGCCTTTAGGCTTACATTGACTAAGGGACTGTTNGCTTCCCCTTACCAATCCTAAATGCATTCTTTTTTCACTCTTCCTTTTTTTTTTTTTATGTTTGAGTATTAAGCCCTATTTATCCAAGTCTCATTAAGCTACAGAGCCTAAGGATCACACCAATTCTTAGACAACTACACTTTTTCCTTACTTTATTAAGATCAGGAGCATAAGCCTAAGTGATTTGGATCGCAGAGATTATATACTTTGCTTTAGGCACAAGAGTTCCTGTTGTTATTAGTAATTGTTGTAGGCGTATAATTTTACTGAATCAGACCTAAAACTCCCTTCATTTTTACTGTTTTCTGTTCCAGCCTGATGTTTAAGTTCTGACAATACTGGTCTTTGCCCGGTTGCTCTTCACAAGGCCCCACTGAGAACTGTCAGTCCCTTTTTATAGATTATTTTATAGATTTTCCCCTCTCAGCAAGAGAAAATTGGCAAAATGATAGTGTATATGACAAAGAGGTCCAAAATAATTTCTCCCTATTCATCAGGGAATCAATATCTTCAAATGAGCTGCTATAGGAGTAACCCTGTAGGTGACAATCAAAAGACTTCATGAGCAGCTGAAGATTAAACCACTTAAACTAATTTTCTTGGTTGGTGGTTTGTGTATTGTTTGGCATGATTGTATTTCTTTTTCTCCGTTTTAGCATATGTTCTGGATTCCTTGGAGCCTTTTTTGTTTATCTCAATCGCCAAGTGGTCCTGGGCATCCGACGTCATAAAGCTCTGAGCCAGTTTCTCACCAAATAGTGAGTGCTTGTGAAGATACTCTCTTTAGGGACCAGATTCTTACACCCTACTGGTATTGGATAGTAGCAAATGCTTTCTGGAAGACAGTAGACCTATTTCATGTGTAAGATAGTAAAAATATGAGAAACTGCTCCTGTATGAGTAAGATCTCTGCAATCATCAAGAGAATTTTTCCTGCACTGGATTTTCTTTCTGATCAGCCCCCATAGTTTCAAATAGCTTCTTGATTTGGAAAGGAGACTCTGCAATATTTGTTAAGAGGATAATATTTGATAAGAGGATAGAGCAAACTATTCATTGGACAGAAAATATTTTTTTAATTAGAAAGTCAATGATCATGCTTCTTAAAAGCATGCTGTTTCTGGTTGGTTTGGGTTTTTTAGGATCAGTGAAATTTTCAACATTATTTATATTTCAGGAAAATTAAATACTGCTGAAATCTAACTACATTTTAAAAATATATATTTGTTTTTTAATCAAAGTATTATAAAAAATGTAAGGAATGTGCTCTATTCTTATGAACCAAAAGCTGAAACTGATAGTAACCATATGGTGTGAAATGCAGCATGGAAGAGAAATGCAAAATAAAAGTCTTGACAATAAAGTTTTTACAGGACACTTGAAGATACTGTTTTCCCCTCTCTAATAAAGTCCTAACCTTCAAAGTTTATGACTTGAACAAGAAATGGAGGCTAGCTGTAAATGTCTTCAGTCTCTTTACAGAAAAAGATCTGATGAGAATTTTTGAAGTTGAGAGGGATGGAGGACTTTATTTCTTACCAAGTTGCAGGCCTCACCAGAAGAAAACCACTACATAAACAGAAGTTCAAATTAACTTACTTTCTTAGGTGGAAGAAAAATTGTCTTTCTTCATCATGTAGCCTTACCCACAAGCAGCAGCAGGGCGATCAAATCAAGTTAATATAGAAGTAGAGCAAAGCCTGAAAAGTGGGAATCTACTTTTCACTGATTTCTCAGAATTTTTTAGGTCCTTAGACTGAAACAAATTAAAGGTTATATTTTGTCTTCCTAAATCTCAGCCAATGCTTCCCGTAGGAAACAGTAATTGCCAAGGGACACATGACAGGATTAGTCAAGCATGTGGAAGCAGTTTAGGCTGATGTTGTCTCAGTGCTTGTGAAGCATCACAGTTTACCCAGACACCTACCCTGGGACTGGACACAGAAGATGGCTTCAGCCTCTGTCCTGCTGTGTCCCACTGGCCTGGCACTGCTAGACCCCACTGGCTACAAGGACACCTTCCCCAAAACTGGGGCAGTCAGCAACTCAGTGGAAAAAGAAGCAGTTTTCCCCACAAGAATTAATGCACCAGGGGGTGCCTGCAGAAATGTATGAAAAACCCCTACATTTAAATCCACTAGGACAGGATACACTGCGTGAGGGGTGAAGAAGCAAGACAGTCATAATCAGGACAAATGAGAAAAGTAGTGGCTTTTGACAGTAGGTCAACACATCACTGCAAACACACATTCCTCCAAATGTTCAAGCTTGTGCATGTTGTACATCCCACTCTTCCTCCATCCTTCCTATGATATTAATTCTGCTGGGAAAAAGGGTTTTGCTGACAAGTGAACTCTATGAATTATGATGATCAGTGAAGCAGGGCATTAAACTGCTGGTGACAGCACTCCAAAGCAATGGATACAGAGAGGCTTTGCAGAAACAGCATTCCTAGTCTTGAAGTGATGGTGCTACAAGAGCAGAATGTGAGGTCACATTGTAATAATTTTTTCTTTCCAGCCGACTGATATACCCTGCGGTTATAACCTTCTGTATAGCGTCTGTGACATTTCCTCATGGATTTGGGCAGTTCATGGCAGGAGAGGTGAGACAGGAAAGTGTATTACCAATTCTGTGTGGTTCTTGGGAACATTATCTCCTTATCCTCTGCCCCAATAACCTTGTGTCAGGGAAAAGGGAGGAGTTTGGACTGAGGAGGCACTATATGATCTCTGCTATCTCCTTCATAGAAAACTTAAAAAAGGTCCACTCTTCTAAGCAAATAATAAGGAAGATGTTACCATGTGTAAAAGTAGTTGTCTTTTCACCTGTTTGAGTAAAGTTCTGTCTCTCTTCCTGAAGATTTAAAATGTGAATTAAGTCTCATAGTTATGAACCACCACAGTAAAAATCTCCTCCACTTCCTTGTAACAGAGATAGAATATTTACTCCATCTAATCTCATGACTCATACCTGGTTTTTTTGCTGTTTAGTTGATGCCACGGGAAGCCATCAGCACTCTCTTTGATAATTATACCTGGATCAAACACTCTGGGGACACCCAGATCCTAGGGAAGTCTGCTGCCTGGATCCATCCTAAAGTCAGTGTCTTCATCATCATCCTGCTCTTCTTCCTCGTGAAGGTAGGAAGCCCAGCTCACCATCACCCTTCTCCACTCAGACTGAATGTTCTTCCCTTTTATAAAGCAGTTTGAGAAGTGCCAATGAGGAGTTGCTGGGTATTGAATGAAGCACTACAGCTGCAATGGATTCCTACATCTTTGGATGTGATGTTTGTCGACCTTGAATGACCAAAATTATTAGGGAATGGTCTCCTTAATTTAGTGGCCTTTTTCTGCTCCCTAGGTCATCCTCCTCATGCATCCTGCTGAATGACCTTTGGTATCCACTGTATAGTAGCTGGTGGGGAGGACTAAATCAGGAAAGATTTCTCAAATTCCACAAAAATCAACACTTGACTAAAAAGCTCTCAGATAATTTATGTTTGATCTAAATGAAGTCTCATGCAATGTCTTTGATATTCCTGACTTCAGATAGGAGACAAATAGGAATATGCAAGCACAATCTATAGTTGTGTGAGGCTCAAGGATTTGTTAGCAGTCCATCAAAACTTGATGGAGAAATGCAGCTGGAAAGTGTTTTGCTCACTTCCCAGAAAGCAACAGCAGATTAAAAATTCTGAGCTGACATGGTCTGTGGAAGGTGCAAGGGTTCAGCCTCTGAAAGGATCAGCCTCTGATCCTGTGTAATTGACAAAGGACAGAGCCAAAAAAACCCCACATTTGAAGGAAGGAAACATTATATTCCAATGTTCAAAATAAAAGTAGCAAGAAAGAGGTTTTCCNATCATAGAATAGGTGCTAATTCTTTTATTATTTACTTATTGCAAAGGGGCAGAAGAGCTGAGGCCACCTTGCAATGTCAGTTGAAAATTTCAGTAGATCAAGAACAGCTATCAATGACTGGATGACTGTTTCCACCTAAAGTAAAACACTGTATCAAATTTCTGACAGGTAGTTAAGGGTTCTCCTTCTGTGATAAATCTTACTACAGTGTACCAGGCAGAAAAGGTCTTCTTTACTTGAAGAAAAGAGGAGTGGAAAAGACGAGTGGACTACAGGGTGTGTCTGTCCTGAGTCCATCTGTTTGCCTGTGGAAGAGCTGTACCCTCAGTCACTAGATTCATTGGCATTGTCCTACTAACTAAAGGCTTTCTCTACTCACTAGAAAACTGCTCTTGATTTTCTTCTAGATATATTCAGCATTGTGGTAGACCACATAAACAAGAAACTGCTATTTTGACTCTGGGCAAAGGCCTGGCCTGATTCTCCACTGCAGTATAGTCAGTTTTCAGCTGTATTTGGCCAGGTTTGGTAGTGCAAAGACAGAGCTTCGTTAGCAGTAGTACACCTCAGCAGCTTTCTGGTCTCTGCTGCCAGGCTGGACACAGAATGGGGCAGCAGGAAATGCTACTGCTACTCAGTAACAACTGCACCCTCTGACTCTGTTCTAGTTCTGCATGGCTGTTATTGCCACCACGATGCCAATCCCCTGTGGAGGCTTCATGCCTGTTTTCGTATTAGGTGAGTTTCAATTTTGCTTTGCAGCATATTCATCTGACAGGTGGAGAGAATAGGAGAGACACTGCCTACACACCCAGCAGGGTTCATCTGGTGTATGAGGAGTCATGACTTGATGTCTAAGACAACCTGATTAGCAGTCCATAGACCAGCCTCTGGGTCCCTGCTTTTGACATTTCGTCAACCCCCTGAAACCAAATGCCAAGTGGGTAATCCCTGCCCTTTTACATAAGGAAAGCCACACTTGGGGAGGCATGCTGAGCCATGGCCTTCTAATCTCTATGCCTTTTCAGTTACAGAGAAACTTCTATCCTGCAATTAATAGTAGTTGCTCCTTTCATCCCTGAAAGCCAGCCAGAAGAGATAACCTCAAAACTAGTACCTGAAATGTAATCTACCACTTACTCCTTTCTTCTGACTGAAATGTGATAACATAAAAAGTTTATTGACTTTTAACTGGTTTTAATTCCAATAACAAAAAAAAAAATTAAAAAGAATATGATGCTAATGTTCAGAAAGAGAGGCTGTGTTAGACTGAACTACACAAGCTCATGATGTTCAGCATTAAGTACCCACAACTTTCAAATTAAATACCGTGCTCTAAGAACCTCTGAGTTCTGGCAGGCACCAAGTGAACATGAGGCAGTGCCATGCCCTGGCAGTGATGAAGGCTAACCAACATCAAGACTTTATTAGGAAAAGACCTTGACAGCAATGCAAGAAGTTGTTTGTTTCTAGGCATTCAGCATTTTGGATACAATTCTGGAACACTGTGCTATTTTGTGCCCACCAAACCAGGAGATCCTTGCAGACTTGTGACTTGGAGTCACATGGGTGACTCCATCTCACTTTGAGATTAGCCCTTTTCTGAGCAGGGGTCAGAACAAGACCTCCAGAAGTCCCTTCCCACAAAAACTTTTCTGTAAGCTGTGATTCTACTGTTTAGACATTCACAGAATGAGAGTCTAAAGAGCCTCAACTGTGATCTGGACTGACATTGTACAGTCTGAAAATATGTCCTCCAGCCTGGGAATCACAGCTACTGCTGTGCCTGGTGTGCCCAAATGAATAAACGAGGGGTCAACTGTATTTACCAATCTTTGTTTTTTTCCTCTTGGAGTCTAACTTCTGTATTTTGTAACTGAGAACTACTCTTTAGTTCCCAGTGTCGTTTTAATGTAACTTTGGCTTCGTTTCTGTTAGAAAACACCCAAGTGATTGCCCAGCACAGCTGCACAGCACAGACTGGATGTTCCTTAAATGTTCATTCCATATATAACTGTCAGTGATATTTTTCAGGTGCTGCATTTGGACGTCTCATTGGGGAAATCATGGCATCGCTTTTTCCCAACGGGATCCTCTTTGATGACATTCTTTATCAAATCTTACCTGGAGGGTATGCTGTCATTGGTGAGCCCCCATGTCTTCCTTTTTCCTCACCTGGTCCCACTTCTGTAATTTTCCTGGTTGACATGACATACTGTTTCTATATGACAGTCTTCTCTCCCTACTCCTTTCCTACCTGGGAAAGGTGCAGCAGCATTGACAGGAGCGGTGAGCCACACTGTCTCCACCGCTGTGATCTGCTTCGAGCTGACTGGTCAGATCTCTCACATCCTGCCCATGATGGTGGCTGTCATTCTTGCCAACATGGTGGCCCAGAGTTTGCAGCCCAGCCTCTATGACAGCATCATCCAGGTGAAGAAGTTGCCCTACCTGCCAGACCTGGGCTGGAATCACATAAGGTATAGTAGCAAAACAGGTGGAAACAGGGAGTGGCAAAGAAATAAAGCAGGAGAGGGTTAAGACCACAGGGGAATAAAAGGTTATGAAAAGGGTTCAGTACTGCAAAGGAATTAAGAAGGCAGAATAGGCCTGCCATAAGAAAAAACAAGTGTTGGAGTAGAATTAGGTTTCATGCACAAAAATGGAGAAAAGTCCTCTTCCTTTTTTCACTGAAAGCACAAGTTTGAATGACCTGCAATGTTACTGAATTTGTATTAATATTTCCAAATTGCTTCAGCTTAAAAATTTAAAAATCAGGAGTCTCATTTATCTAAATTCAGTAGGATTTGGATATTTTTCCCCAGCAAATGTTTGAAATATTCTATTTGGATATTCTGCTTGAAGCAAAACTCAGTTATTCCTATAAATGTCTTTCTCTCTCTAGTATATATCATACATATATGCATGTATATAAAAATCATCTATACATACGTGTCTTTTACATGTGTGTCTTTTATGGTGAAGGGTAACAGAGTGGAATACAACTGTAATGGAAATCCAGTTAATCTGTGTTTATCCTCTTGGAAAGTCCTCTGGTTACTCTCACAGAAGATCATTTGGCAGCTGTATTTTGAGTACTTTTTAAAAAAGTGGTCATTTAGCTATTTCTTTAGGGAATTTATGTGCTTGACATTTTTAATATGCTAACTGTTCCTCTTATCATCCATAAATTCACAGCAAATACAATATCTTTGTTGAGGATATTATGGTCCAAGATGTGAAATTTGTTTCCTCCAACTGTAAATACCGAGACTTGCAAGCAGTACTTCAAAGCACTACAGTGAAATCTTTGCCTTTGGTGGACTCACCAGGTAAGCAATGTGGAGAAACTGGTCCTTCCTGAAGACTGTCTCAGCTTGGAGAAACTAACTTTCAAATTACATGGTGTGAAGCAGGCAGTATGACCTACCACAGAAAACAATAAATCCTAAAAATCTCCCATTGTGGATGATGTATGGCAGATGGCTGTTTTAGCTGGCCAGACAGGTAAGCTGGAGTGTGGGCAGTGTGGGAAGCCTGTAGACTGAAACATGACAACAGGGCCCTCGTGGGATCCTGCAGGAGCCAAGAGCATGCATGTGGTGGCACAGCTCAGGAGGGCAAGGTCCCTTCCCACAGCCCCACAGCCTAGGAGCCACCACAGGGCTGGTCAGTGACTCTTGTACAGCTCTAGATAGGACGAGCCTGAGCACTTGGAAGAGGCTGGAAGGAGGAAGGGGTGATGTGTGCAAGGGGACATGTAAAACCTTGAGGTGGCTTAAAGGCTTCCCTGCTCTGTGTTGTGCAGAGACCATGATCCTCCTGGGGTCTGTGGAGCGGTCGGAACTGCAGGCTCTCCTCCAGACACACATCAGCCCAGAGCGGCGACGGCTCCTCAACAGAGAAATGCAGCAGAAGCTGAATGAGGCACCCTACAATGGACCCTGGGCAAACCTGCCAAAGCTGAAGCACGAATCTTTTGCTTATGTCGATGAGGATGAGGATACAGAGGAGAAAGGAGAGGTGAGGGAGAGAAGTGGACAGACTGCAACATAGGGGCTGCTTAGAAGTAGTCAGACATTTGAGGAGGCCGAGAAATAAATGGCACAAGGTGGACTTTATTTTCTCTCCTTTCCATAACAGCTGCCTCGGCCTCCAAGTCCCACTCCCAGTTATCCAGAGGAGCCCAATGGCCCAACAAGTCCTCTTAAACAAATGCCTGAAACCTTGGAGCCCCAGCAACACTCAGGTATGGTAACTTCTGTCATGGCTCAACCACATCCTAGCCAGCTTGGGGAAGCTTTCATGCTAACTGTGTGTACCTGCCTGTGTGAGGTGCTGGTTTCCCAGAGACTGAGAGAAGGAGTTTTGTGTGCTGTTCCTGAATGAAAGACACTTCGTTAGTGCACCTCAACATCAGTGTAATGTACCTGGAAATACCTTCTGTAACGATCCCTCAGAGAGCACAGCATAAGTAGGCCCACTAAGGATGGACTCTCTCTGTCTCCCCACTTCATTCTTTGCAATAACAACTCCTTTTCTGTAGAGTCTGCATGGAACGGTCCCGTCTCTTGGCTCTGCCACCATGTGGATGAAGCTCCCTGGGGAAAGCAGCCTGAAAGCTAAACATCTGCACTAAGTTTTTGACTAGCTTAGGTTGTTGCTCAGTCATCTCCAAAACTGAAAGGCTCCTCCCTTAGACACACATATCTTTGATTTAGCTGCATTAATGTGATGGACAAACACTGATGTATTGTGTTCTTTTGTGTCACACTCCAGCCTGCATTAGCTTTGCTTTCAAGACTGTACTCATAGCTCATTTCTGATTCATTTATCGTGTATACTTGATGCAGGATGGTGGGTTGTTTTTATCTTTTATGCATCCTGAAATATGCAGAGAGTGAGTAAGCACAGAGATGTAGCCCAGTCTTGAGAATGAGTACAGAGGGCTTTAGCTCATGCTTTCAGGCACCAAATGTTACATGTAATAGAGCATACAGCACATTCTGGTTCATTAACACCCCTCATGTATGACCAAATCTCTAAGGCATAGAAAAATCCACTTTATGCTTCCAGAGCAGTGGAGTGGTTGGGCAGCCATCCACCTATCTTACCAAAGCAGAAAAAAAACACATATGAAAACAAGGACCGTGTGTGAAACATTTTATGTGAAGCTAGAACTGAGTGACCCAGGAAGGAAAGAAGGAAGTGGAACAGGAGTGAATTCATGAGACCTTCCTTTCCTTTTTTTAGTTTGGCTCACAGGTATCATTGTTTCTGACCAAACTTCCTCCACAGCCTTGTTCACAACAGCACCAGGCCCTGCCTCCTCCACTTTGCTAACTCCCTGCCTGGGAGTATAATTCTGGTCTTTTCTATTCCCATCATTCCACTACTGGCAGTACCCATGGACTCCTCACCCTTTGGCAGCTGTTACATCCAGTTGGTTGGTATGTTTTGTTGCATGGGAATATTCATTCTGGAATGTCCCATACACCATCTTACAAACTGAATGCCAGATTGTGACTGGCTCAGCTCTATCGTGTCCCTCACAGCATTTCCCAGCCTGCCTTGCAATAGGTGTGGGGCTTTGTAGTTTTTTGTCTCTCACTTATTCTTCTCTCTTATCCACGTTTTTTCTCATCCTTCAGGCAGATTCAGGAGTTTGAGGCAACTGATCCAGCAGCTCTTGTGCCATTCCAGCCGTCCACATGAAACAGAGAGCACCATCCAGGTTAGGGCTACAGAGAGCCTGGTAGTACCCTGAAGAAGGAAGGGAATGCAATGGAACTAGAAACTACTACTCAAGACATTCAGCATTTGGCTAAAGCATGGACACAATTACGGTCCTGAACTCTGACAGCGTCAGTGGGGAACTCCCTCCAAGGAGAAAGGGTGTGATGACTGTAAAGGAATGTGCATCTTCCTGAAGCTGTGCTCAGGTGTCAGGCTACCATCATGATTGAGTTTGGACATCTTTTCTCAGTGAAAAAAATTAATGATATTTTGGCTAACCTGCAATAAAGTGCAGTTCTACTCCATTTGGCAAACAGTTTTGGACAGATGGGAGAAAAATGAAAAAAAATGCTTTTGGCTCTTGCCATGTCAAACGCCCTTGTTTATCTGACACATCTGCACAGGGTTTGGGAATAACAGACAGAGCTTATGGGAGACCCATCCACTCCAGGGCAGTGGTTGGACCCCATGTGGGATATCCTGAGAGATATCCTGAGATATCTAAATCAGTATTAGATGGCCATGTTTAGGCACCTGAATTGCTCCACCAGAACTCTGTGGTGAATTGTCATTGGCAAGGGAAGCACAGCAAGGGCAGAGTACACCGTATAATGGATGAGGATAAAGAAAATCCAAGCACTTGCTAATACATTATTTGGAACAAAAAGGGGACCACATGGGGTGAGGAGGCTGTGCAGATTTTCCCTTTCTGTACTCTGTGAAACTGTGGGTTCTTTGGCTGTCCTGAACAGTGTTTTCTCCTACAGGAGCCAGGGGAAGTCATTGAGACAATGACACCAGAAGAGGTAAGACCAGGTGCAAAAATGGAGTGAGGTCATGAGAGTGCTTCTTTTACCCATTTCCTATCACTTGCAATATTCCAGGAACCTCAGTGATTGCCACATAAACCCATAGCCAAAGTGATTTTCTTCTTGGAGTAGCACAGTGGGCAAGTCTCACCCATAAGAGAAGATACTGGCTAAATGTGCTGATAAGACTCTTGACTAAGCTGATCTAGCTTTGAAGTCAGCCCTGCTGCAGCAGGGTTTTGGATTAGAGGCCTCCACAGGTGCCCCCTCATCTAAATCTTTCTGTGAACCCATGTTGTTCCTTCATTTCTTACACAATGGCTCAATTATCTTGCAATGACAAGGGGAAGATGCACTCGGAAAGGAAAGCTAAAAATGTTCACTCCCTCTTTAAGAAGGAAAAAACAAAACCTCATCTTCTCAGAAAATCTTGAATTGCCCTGTTTCCACAAGGACTTGACATCTGGCAAGAAAGGGATGGGAAACCTAAGGGGTGAGATATAATGGACAAGATGAATGATGAACATAGGAAGGAAGAAGCATTAACAGGAGGAGGGGACTAGTTTGGGTACACAAGACAGCAATGCTGCAGGTAGCTGTAAGAGTGATTCCTCTTCTTTTCTGTGTCAGATAGATGCTTGGGAACAGGAGGAGCTGAACAAGAACGTGTGCTTTGACAGCTGCCGTGTAGATCCCTCCCCTTTCCAACTGGTGGAGAGAACTTCCCTGCACAAGGTGAGTGCAGATGTCTCCCTGAGGCATACATCCTTTTTCTCCACTCATTCCAAGTCCAGTCTATGACTTATTTCTTCTCCTTGTCTTCCCCTACAACTACTGTCACCACCCACTTTCACATCAAGCTACAGAAGTGAGCTTGTTCCTGTAATCTTCTGTACCTCCAATCTCCTGCTAAACGAAAAGCTTTGTAATAAGAAATCCGAGTTCATTTATTAAAAAAGCTTTTGGACAAAAAAAAATCTGCTACATAAACAGGAGCATTGTGTGCCTTTCTGCTGGGGCATTACACTGAGATATACACTCTGCCCTGTTGGTGAGCAGCACTGGAATGAGCACTCCTGGATTTCTCAGGGTGTTTCTGTCAGGGTGTGGAGTCTGCCTGTGTCATAGGCTCTTCATTGAACTGAAGCACAAGGAAAGAGGAAGCTAGATCATGCAACACCTACAGTAAGCAAAGGATGACTGGGGATTAAAGCAATCATTGTATGTCAGGAGGAAGATAGAACTGGGCTTTCACTCAGTGGAAAGGGAAAGCAGTCTACTGAATGGAAGTGCTCAGTGCATGCTTTTATCAATACTCATGTTATGTGAATGGTCAGCATAGGCCTTGTACTAAATTAATTAATTGCTGTTAAGATCTCAGCCTTGAGCAAAAGAAGAATGGGCTAGTAAGGGGTGGGTGAAGTCATCTGAAAACCACTAGCACTTATCTTTGAGAATATAGGCTTACAAAAAATTACACCTGAAGGCTGATCATGGGGAAAGTTTCATACCTGTCATACAAAAGAGCAAGTGAGAAACTCTGAAATAACTGTTGAATCAACTTAACTTGGATGCACCAAAAAAACCCAGGAATAAATAATCAAACTATATGAAGTATGCACAGTTAGAGCTAAATGTGAGACTACTGACAATGAAAAGAATATCACAGTTTATTGTGACCAAACTATATTTAACCAGTCTGGTTTTCTTTTACATTAGAGTAACATGTCTTGTTCTTGAGAAATCAGATTTTTCCTAGTTTACACTTGAACATGACATTCAGTATCTCATATAATGCTAAAAAAAAAGGTCAAACACTAGCTGTGGCAGAATGATTTCATGTAAGGCCACAGGTAAAGTCCAGATAGAACTCAGCTTTAAGAACCTGGAGGTTGGAAATGTACTAGAGATGAGCACTGAGAATGTGGAAAGTTTTAGAAGCCCAGATCTGTGAATAATAGTGAAATAATGGAGTATATTTAGGCTGAAGAAAAGAAGACTGATAGCAGTGTGATATCTGTCCTTTCAAGGAGACTTTGTAAGAGAAAGGGAATAACTTGTTCTCAGTGTTCTCACTGCACAGGATAAGCAGCAACAAGCTTAAGCTTTCACAGAAAATATTCTGGGACAGGAAAAAAGAAATCCTCTACTGTTAAGGAAAGCACTGGAATAAATAACCTAAGCAGTTTTTGACTTTACATATTACTATATAGTAGTTCAGTTTCCAGCACCAAAATGAAACGGGATCTGCATAGGTCTCCAAATGCACAACACAGGGTGCTGTAGGTGAATCTCCATCAGATGCAGGATGAGAATGACCTTGAGAATGTGCTCTCCATCATCAGCACAGTCCCAACTACAGCTGCACAGCAGAAGGAGCAAAGAATAGTATTTGGCAGATACAAAGGAGGAAGAAGGGAAGATGTAATTTCTCACTGGAATAACTGCACAGTTTCGCGTCTTTGTGATTTCCATTTCTAAATCCTGAGTCCCAGCTCTAGCACCAAGTTCTGTGTTACCCATTTCCAAAGTCCCTGAACTGGTCTTTTGTGGTTCTGCTCCTAGACACACACGTTGTTCTCACTGCTGGGCCTCAGCCATGCCTACGTAACCAGCATGGGGAAGCTGAGGGGAGTGTTGGCTTTGGAAGAGGTGAGTACAGATCCTCTGCCACCCTCTTAAATAACTGCAAGTCCCCTGTGGATCACTGCAGTAACTCACAGGTGCTGCAAGTTCCAGCTGGGAATATATATAACTGCAAGTGCTACATTTCCAATCCAGTGTTGAATTCTGAGTCAGCTCTTTGGAAGTATGTAAAGGAATGGAAGACTGCATTTCAGAGGAGGCAGCAAGTGCTGTTTACAGGGATGTTAGAAGGTTCATCTTTTTCATGAGTGTAGGGCTCTTAACTGAGGTTTAATAGCCACTCTTAACTGAGTGACTATTACTGTTTCTGAAAGACATGTAGAATTTGTTGTTTACCATGGAATTTTTCATTACATCACCAGTGTGAAAGATTATCTCCACAGGCCCCAGAAGTAGAGCTGTGACTCTATTTGTGATCCCTTTACCCTGGGGAGTAGATTAACTTCTGCTGGGTAGGACTGGGCCAGCCTCCCTTTCATGTTTTTTTCTGAAATGTTTTCTCTTTTTTTAGCTCCAGAAGGCAATAGAGGGTTCCACCCGTTCTGGGGTCCGTCTCCGACCACCCCTTGCCAGTTTCCGTGACATCAGGATCTCAACCAACACTAAGGTGGGGCAGGACACTCAGACGTGGAGCCGAGAGGACAACAGCACGGCGGCAGCACAGCAAGCAGCAAACCTGGGCACTGAGAGCCCTCTGCCTCCATGCTCACACTCCCCACAGCCCTCACACTCACAGGAAGAGGGGGAAGTCCCCAGCTCCGCTTGTGCCACGGATACTGAGCTGGAAGAGATGGAGCTGACAGGGCCAGTTGCTGAAAACATCTCAGACATCCTCAAGGACATAAACCTATGCACCACTGACCTGGACGAAGACGAAGATGAGGATGAGGATGTTGCCTTATAGCTGGTGTGAGGGTAGCATTCCATCACACTCTTCAGTGAGCCAGTCTTCTCGTGTTTGCTCCTCCAAGAGAAGCTTTTGGATATTCTTTGCAATCCCCACAGAGGAAGGATTCAGCTGGGAGAAGGAACATCAGACTGACCCTTTCTTCTGCTGCTTTCCCTCTGTGCAGACTGTTAGGCTGCTGGACTATTCGGGCATGTGCAGGTGTCAGATGTGGACTGCAAGGTACCTGAGTGCAGGCTTACAATGCTCCAGCTTGTGCCACGGCAGAGCACACGGTTACAGGACATGGATACTGCTGAACACAGTCAGGATGCTCTGGGTCAATCTGCCATGTGCAAAGTGGAGGAGGATCACTTCTCACTCGCCATGGGTGCTGTCCTTCCAGTCACACCAGGCCTGCACGCAGCAGAATCACACAGCCAGACCTCCAGCCTGGAAGCATACTGCTGCTTCTGACTGCCACCCTGTCCATGTTGCTGCAGCTCCTTTTCACTGGCTCTTATCTTGCACCCCCCCAAACATTCCCACGTAGAATATTTTTATTCTTTCTCAATTTTTACTCTGGGATTTTCCTGGATGGGAATGCAGTTAGGAGCTTCTCCTCTGTCCTGTAGCTGAGCCATGCCCTAAAAACAGATGGGAGGAAAATATTTGGTATATGTCTCATGCCTTGAATTCAGTCAAGGCTTTAGAAAACACTGGAGGGGAGAACAGCTTCTTTGTTTTCCCATCACCTCTGGAATTTTAAAAGAGAATGGGAAAATCTTAAGTGAGGGCATCCTGAGTGCTGGGGGAAGAGGAGTAAAACAGCATATATGTACCTATATTTCAAATAACTGTGTTTGTCCCTCTGAATCACTGTTCACAATTTTCCACAGTTATAGTCTTAAACTCTAAGAACTCAAGGAAAAAAATAATTATGGAGTGTTAGCAGGCTGCCAAGAAATACAGCAGAGGGAAGACACATTTTCTACAATTTGAAAACAGGTTTCTTTCTGAAAACTCCTGGTCTCTTTCCTGGTAATTCTACCCTGCCTACTTTCCACATATTTCTGCATACCTCAGATCTGAGAATTCCAGCTCTCACTTTTGCCAGCTTGTCTCTGTTGTGACTAACAGCAGAGACCTCAACCCTTGTCTGCAGCATCCCTGTCTATTCCAGCTCTAAATCTGGAGCAGATCTGCATCTTGCAAAAAGATGTCTTGTCAGTTCGTGTCATGCATGCAAAATCTTGGCATCTTGGTAAGATGCTGCTTTAATTCACTGCTCTTGTGAGGTTTTCTCAGTAAACAGGCAAAACCAAATTCTGTGTATTCAGCAGCTTCTTGTAACAGTCTACATCTCTTTCTACCATATTTTTGGTGTCTCATACCACTTAGATGCAGTCCCAAGCAGCCTGTTAGATGTGTTTCCACTTACCAGCAACAGGGAAGAAATTGAGGCTCTGAAAATACATTCTTGGGGGTATTCTCATTCCCCTTCCTGATATTAGTAAAGCATTATCTAATTTAGAGTGACCAGTTCCACTTTAACACGTGATTTTCCATAAGCTGTCTCAGGAGCAAGTCAAAAATATTATTACCTCTAACCCAGTCACCAAAGGAAAATTCCCTCCTGACTTTAATTCCAAGGATTGACCTTGCACCAATTCCTCTCTGATGATGCTTATGGGTGGGAGAGTCTGTGACAAGCTTACAGTAGAAGGAAATCTTCCCTGCTAGTCTCTTGAAGAGAGAGAAATTAATTTTTGCTGTCTGGAATTCAGAGCCCACCGGGTCTGTTCTGTTTTTGGCACAAGATCACTCTTTATAAAGTAACTGGGGACAGCCTTTCCCTGCCTTAATGATCGTCTGTCCTCCAGGAGCCACCCTGTCCTTGTGAGGAGACAGTGGTGATCTGAGGGCAAGTCTCCTGCACACAACAGCTGCTTGCCTCCACCAGAGGGGCACGTTTGTGTCTGCCAGGCACCAGCACAGCCTCCCCACTACCTTTGTGTCACCTTCTGCTGCCTGCAGGGAAGAGGCAAAACAATTTTTTTTATTTTTTTTTCCTCAGGGAATTGTGATAGTCCCTTATATAAGCAAAGAAGAAAGGACATTCCTTTTACAAAAGCATAAATATTCAGTGAGTGACAACACTGAGACCAAATCTGTTCTGAGGGTCCAAGCACACTCAAGAAGGATGAGTTTCTCCAAGTCATCCCCAGCCTTACTGTGCAGACTTATATTTTACAGCTTAACCACATGCTTCCACTGAGACAGATGAGACAAGGAGAAACTTCTTAGTAAACCTTCCCCTCCTCTCTCCTGAATACAGATATATGCTCTGCTCTAGTCCCACACTTCTACAGTGTGTTACAGAAGAACTGGGATGTGACTGGCTGAGAAAGCAGATGGGAGTCTAAATCGAAGCCAGTGAGTGCGTGTGAGTCATGACAGACAGATTGTGAGCTGGAACAAAAATGATGCACATGGAGAGGCTTGGGGAGCTTGGAGTGAAACCCTGGCTAACCTGGAAAGCTTCTTGAGGCTCATCACTTGAGATTGCAAGAGTACACCTGTGTGCCCACATATGTACACACAGGTATCTCTCCATTCCTATTGCCTTTAGCTGCCTCTGGGTTACTGTGAGGAGCGAGATTTCTCTCGGGAAGGGGGGCAGGGGCTGAAAGGTGGATGTAACTGCTGCTCTTTGTAGACACTACTACACCCATGGAACAGAAGCAGCATTTATCTCCACCATTTTCTCACCTTGATTCATACATGAAAATGCATAAGGAGCCAGGATGGGACAAAAAACAAAGATGTGCAAAGATGGCTTGCAAAGGCTGAAGTTGTTTCCACTCCCATCTTACCAATAAAATCTTCACTGACCTGATGCCAGTACATTAATAGGTGCAAAATGTGCAGTAAAATAATACTAAGCCTACCTTTGTCAAGGTAACTTTAAGCTTGTGCCCTCTCATGCTATCCAAGTACACCCCCTCAAAGTTTAAACTTGAAACCTTTGTCCAGCAAAGTCACACGGATCTGTCACTCTAAAACCTGCATCTCCCATCCTATCCAAATAGCACAGACTTGATTAGCTACAGGGAAAAATAATTTTTTTCTCAACCTAAAATATCCCCAGAATTTGTATCAGTTGTGAGGCCTTCCCATCCAGACAGAAATTCACATCTAGCAAAAAAACTGAACTCTTCCTTTCACATGGCACTTAAGAGTGAAAGCAGAGTCTTGTTTTTAAATGCATCAATATAAAGAATTGAAAAAATAGGGAAAACTTAAGGTTGGTAAGACAGCACGTGGGGCATTAGGTAAGTATGACAAGGCTAAGAGACTTGGCCATAAGCCAATTCTACTGTATAGAAGTGTGTGTTTTGTGGCCAAAGAGTACAAGACCAGCAATAACCAGCTGAGCAAGTGAAGATTCCTCTTTGCCAAATTAGTCCAAACCCAGGAAGCATATAATTAAAAACACACTATTAAAAATACAGCCACAGCAAGCACTAAGTTGTTCATGGCCACATAAGCAGATATCTGGGCACAGCTCTCATAAAAATTTAATCAACACTGGAAACCAATAATTAAAATTTACACATAAAAGCCATGCCTGAGCATTAGGGTTAGGTCTTAAGACATGATGCAAAACTTTTTAATGCTGTGTTTGTGGGAGACAAGCTTAAACTGGTCCTGATCGTGAGCCACAGGCTGTTCTTTTGTGTCCCCCCTGCCACTGGACAGACAACCCTGTGCATGTGCACTCAGGCACCCACACAAACATCACCTCTGCCAAATCACAGCTGTGCAGTAGCAGAAAACTCTCCAACTCAGTTTCCTGTGCCTTGAGCTCCTTCCCTCAGCTTGCTGGATGCCACCAAGTCCCAGTGCAGCCTCATCCTAAGACAAACAAGACACTGCTGGGGACACTGCTGGGATCAGTGTGATGGCTAGAGGAGGTAGAGTCTCACTCAAACCTATTACTAGTTCAAGCACTGGACTTTTAAATGAGCATTTGCTCCCATCCCAGCCTTTTTAGTGTGCTGCTAGTGCAAGCATCTTGTACTGTGTAGTAAAACCAGATACAGAAACATATCTAGTCAACTTGGAAGAATTGCACCTAATATGGAGGACAGTGTCCAGCTGAGGAAAAGTCCAGTAGCAAATTCATAAAGGAAACAATGCAGAGAAATGAAAATGTGAATTGTCTGCTTTAGAGGAACAACAATCAAAGTACTGCTAGTATATGACTGTTTACTGAATAGCTACTCAGTTTGAAGAACAGAAGGTAAAGCTACAAGGCATACTGAGATATATTCAGAATTAAAGTCACATAAACTCAAGTTAGAAGCTTTTCAGTTTTTTCCACACAGAAACAAATGCAGAAGACAGTAATGGAAGGTTTATGAGAAACACTATTGAAAGAAAAAAAATCTGCTTTTCTCTCCCCCCTCAAACTTCTATAGGATACTTAAGCAAATGGGCTGTGAAAAGAAATGGGAGCTGAGATGGCTGGATTGTGATCAAACATGTCATGGAATCCTATGCTTAACTCAAATCTGCAATTTCTCTGGCACAGAAGATAGACTCTGTCTGAGGAACCATGTAGAAAGTATCCTTGCAGCTGGCAAAGTGCAAATGCAGTGAGGTGTACAGCAAGAATGCACTTACGCCTTTTTCAGTTCCTTTTCATTAATCACTTAGAAGTAACATATGAGGTATTGTAAAACAGCAACATGAGAGAAACATATGGCAGGTTTGCCATCTAGTCTAAACAGAGAAATAAGCAGAAAGTGGAGATGAGAGCCTCAGGCAGACATCATAGAATGAGGTTCATGCTGGGGCTAAGCAGGTAAATCCAGAGAAGATGAGCTTAACTGAGGGATGAGATGAGAACTGAAGTCTAACCTAGTATGATGATAAAAGGATTCTCTTAGGTGAAGCATCACAGCAGCTGGACACCAACTTTGCAGCATAATGTGAAATTAAGGAAAAAAGACATTTTTCTTATGCAGAGGTATGACTTCCAGGGCCAGAGACATTTTGTTTTCCCAGGGACTCAAGTCTTAAACATACATGGAATAACTGATTTCATTTGACACACTATATTTCCAAAAAAAAGTAGTTTAAAGGCCATTTGGAAAAAAAAAAAAAAACTCCAACACAACATCTACAACATCAACAACAAAAGAAACAAAAAAATCCAACAAAAAACCCCACCAAAATAAACAAAACAAAAAAATCCCCCACACCAAAAAAGCCCAAATAAACAAAACCACCAGACAACCAAAACACCCAAAAACAAAAACCACACATAAAACCACAAGAAACTACAAGGGGGACTTACAAAGATTAAAAAAAAAACCAAAAACTCAAAAAACGATGAACAAAAACCTAAAGCAGTTAAGTAAGTGTGTCTTATGCAAGTCACAATTAATTCTATGAATGTAGCTATGAAGACATACATACCAAGTGGCGGGTGGCAATCTATTCAGCAGGAAAAGCAGGTAAACTGGAAAGAAGCAAATTAAATTCAAATAGAACACAGAAAGCAAAGATCAGTCCAATAGCTCTGGTTGTAAAATATGCTATGCCTTAAGCAGAGCAAGAGACACTGCTTAGCTCCTGGAAGAACCAGAGTCTGAAAAGCACAAGTATCTTGACAAGGAAATAATATCTTTTATGGCTAGAATTTAAAAGTCTCATATGGCAAACAAACAGCTACTGGATCTGTCTAATGTCCTGTATCAGAGCAGATGACACAACAATGTTGGAAGTGCAGAGATGTTTCTTTCCCGCTGGGTCGACCAATTCCCCAATCTGCTATGAGGACAGCAGGCTGAGAAGCATTTAAAACTGAAATGTGAACCCAGAGTCATGCTACCCAATGTCAGTGCCTTTTACAACCTAAGCATCAGACACCTTTTGGTGTCCTTTCCTAACGGGCTGTTGTGAAATTTCTGTCCAACTCTGAGTCAGATGTGTCTGCATCTCACCAGTACTGGGACAAGTATCACCTGGAAAATTTTTACGTATCACCTGAAAAATGCTTATTCAGTAGAATAGGAAAACTCACTCTGTGCTAAATTAGAGGATTCTGTTAATGTGATGCTTTCTATCCTCAAGTCTAGCCTGGGATTCATGTCCTGGTAGTCGCAGACACACATCAGACTTTAGCCCTGTACAGTCAAACATGTGATGTTCTTTCTTAATGAGAAATCAGTTATTTCCTACTCTGGGGTGCTTCTCCAAGCCACCACGGATCCTTGTCAATGTGCTCCATCAGACTATCTCCTTGAAACCCACCCTGTCTTCCTAGGATCCTCCTTCCTCAGATGCAACTCCCCTGGTACAAGTCCCACAGAAATAAAACACTTCATCCAGCCAGGAGGGCAAGACCACATTCTGTTTAATAACAACTCCATAAAGGACTGTACATGCTATTTTGAGCTACCTCCCCTCCTTTACTGTGGTTGCTGCCACATACAGGTATGGAGGTGTGCAGTGCCATATAGTTCTCTAAGTCTATATGTAATGTGTGCAAAAGTATGCAGGTGGTTGCACATGGATGTATTTATATATAGCTTTGCAGAAGTGTTTATCTTGTAAGTCACATTATCAAAACATGCAAAGTATATCCAACAAAAATTTTCAGGCAAACGTTTTGGAGCTGGAAGACCAAAGGCAAATCAGACTCATTTTAGTTATTAAGGGCTAGTGTGGGACAATGTAAGGATGAAAGCTTTCAGTAGTGGGTCCCTTTCCCTTTCTGTTTTACTTCCAGTCAGTACTTTCTCCCCAAACATCAGTGCACCTCTGTGAACACTAGCTTAAAAGGATCCATATAATCACCATGCAGCCTCCCTGCTACAGAACACACGTGCAGGCTTGGGGGAAGCCCTTGAAAATTGCTTTGCAGCAACCTCCATTGTCCCATACACTTATGCTAAAGTAGTTTCAGATACTGAGAATACAACATTTGAAGACCCAAGCCTTTAGTTATTTTTACACATGCTTCAGGAATTCATTCCACATGTCACCCCTGAGACTCCCATCCACCACCCTCGTACCTCCCAAATCCTCTGCCTGTACCCACCCACATCTGAAAAGAGCTAAAACAAGAGAAATCTTGTTCCCTGTAAAATTACTCTCGAGTTCCAATTTTATAGTGCAGGGATTCCCAGAGACCTCCAATCATGCACAACATCCACAAATCAGAGAAGAAAAATTAAAGCCAAACAAGAATATATACCTGCAAAAGAGCTTTTGGCTTGCTACGTTGCTCAAGCATGCAGTATCTGAAAAGAAGGGAAGTCCACCTACACTTGCCTCATGGGAACATGGCAGAGCTCTGGAAGAGGGTTCTTAACCTTGTGGCCTCCAATCCAGCCATGACTGGATTTCCATGCCCAATGAAAATGAATTCAGAAGGCAAATGAATCTGGATTACATGCCTTTATCTTATCAGAAGCAAATCCTGATGCACAATCTTGTTTCCATAATGGAGAAAAGCCTTTTTAGATGTTTTTCTCTTACAAGTATGGACATATGATCCCTTACAGGAAAGCAAAAAGAAGACCAGATTTCAGAGGGCATTTAAAATGTCCCCAGCTGAAGGACATGAGGAAGATCCTAGCAGGTGCATTCTTTCCACAGAACACTGCAACCCCTCTCTCCCCAGAAAAAGACAGCTATTACACATCAGTATGTAAGTCTTGCCCATGGCAGAGGGGTTGGGCTTGATGATCTTTAAGGTCCCTTCCAACCATTCTGTGATTCTGTGGTATCTGAACTGAGAACATTCTTGAAGAAGTCTTTACAGTTTCAGTAAACATGCTCTTTCTCAGAATCACAGCCTGACTAAATTTTTCCTCTTCCAACATTGTGTATCTGCACTGGAAAAATACATCACATATCTCTTTTCTTTTGTGCAGACCAACACTGACAATCATAGAGCTTCTCTTCATTTCCAAGGAAAAAATAACACTTTGATCTGCCTATGCTGGGGAAAAATGTCAGTGCAAGGATGTAAACAGACCCTGATGTTCCAAGTGCAGATCTTCCATGTCCATTTGTTAACATAATAACCCTCATGCCTTACCCCAGTCAATCCATGGAGCTGGTTGTGCTGCTGAGAAAGTACACTGTCCCCAGGCTCCATGACATATTCTGAGACACAGAGAGACACCGATCTGGCACAGAACTCCAGCTCTTCTGCTTCTGCACAGGTTCACTCCTACTTAGCCTGGGAAAAGCCAATGGTACAAAAGAGGCACCTGACATTGACTTTACAGCTTGCAATCATATTTGAGACTGTGCTTTAATGACTGTAGGCTGTCCTACACATACATTTAGTTCTAATAGGCACCATTTTACTCACATTTTCCCTGTTTATTTTTCCTTTCCCTGAGCCATGGCATAGAAATCTTTCCCTGTCAGATTGCTACAGGGGAGGAAAATCAAAGATGAAAGTATTACTTATTTACATTTTTCTAGTTGTAAGCTGCTGATAATCTCTGTATAGGAATTAATTTTTTTCTTTCCTTTCTTTTCTATTTTTCTTTTAGAAAAAGTCAAACAGTTAGTTAAAAAGATATGCCAGAGTTGTCTGAAAAAGGAACACTGGTAAATCCACCTGGGAGAAATAGAAGGAAGAGCTGAGCTTAGATTTTGCCAATGTTGCTCTGCTTTTTATAGCATTTAGAGGCAGGTTATCTGAGTTTGCTTCTCCTTCCAGGCAATTACCAATTACCAGGCAATTACCAACAGTTAAGGCAAACTAAGCTGAATTTAGGTATTTTGGGTTTCCAGTAAGATCAGAACTCACTTCATTTGGGCAAGGAGTAAGTTCTTATTTGGTGTATTTCTCATACTATTTCCCTGAAGAACTAAGCACACTGTGAACTGTTTTTATAAGACAGTGAAAAAGAAGCTAGCAGGTACCCAAATTCAGGGAGGTCACTTTCCTATCACTGTCTTAAAAAAAAAAAAAAAAAAAAAAAGACAGCATGGCTTGGACTAAGGAGTACCATAAGCTGCAACGATCCTGCACCTACAGCTCATATAGCAATTCTGTACCTCGGTCCACTCTGCTGGGAGTCTGACATGAAGCATCTTACCTGTGTTGTGTAAAGAAAAGACATCAAGCTTTTCTTGACCTTTTTCCAAGCCTTTCTCTCCATGTCTTTCTCTTTCTGCTGTTGTAATGCACTAGATGTATTGGATTCTGTGACCCCTACTGTGCCCCCGTGGTCTGGTCCCTATCCCCTCTGGCCATGCTTGGTTGGCTGAGATCCAATTTCCTCCCGCCCTCTTTCCAGACCCTAGAAAAGGCCCATGCCTCCTGACCTCTTCCTCTTTTTGCTCCTGGAAATCCTCAAGAAATAAACCTCAGAATCTCCCCAGGGGGGAAAGAGCCTCCATTTACTATCTTTTGCTCACTTTCATGTAATAGGTCCTAGAGACCTCTCTCTAACATCTGAGCAAGCTGGGAACAAGAGAGAGGTCTCAGGAGGCTGTTACACTCTGCCACCCACAGTGCTGCACAAGCCTGTACTGTTGCACACTACCTTGCCTCACCACAATACCTCCTACCTCTGTCACACACAGATTACTTTCCTTCTCCAGTTCTCTTCTCTGAGGCTACAGCTAACATTTTTCATCGTTCCTGTACACAGTACAGCAGGCTCTGCCTAGGAGTGAAGTACTCTTCTGAATCTCACACTAGACTGGAACTGGCCTGAAAATAGGAGAAAATATCCCTTCCAATAGCTGTGCTTCACTCTTAAACAAGTCTCCCCTCTTGCAATTACAGGATAAGACTTATCAGTATCTTTAGCTGCCATGGAGTGTAATTACTGAGTGCATACACAATTTGTGCATGGTAATTTCATTAATTTCATGCATATATCAAGTTACTCATGTCCTCCTGCCCAATTTCCAGGGTTCACCTCAAGGGGGCCTGTGGAAGGGAACAGTGAGGGAAACAACAGGGCATAAATAACAAAGACCAAATAGAATAAGAGCATACTAAAAATTCCAAGGAAAACACTAAGGCAGACAATGGGGAATAATGTCCTTCCTGGTATGCCAGTGGGGCTTATTCTTTTCAGACAGACATATCACAATCAGCTTAAGCCAATTTAAGTTGCATCTGCAACTAGTCTTCCACATGACCATCTACACGTTTCACCAGCCCTCAGTCATGCCTGCCTCACCAAGAGAAGCGATATGAACAGTTCATCCCACTGAAACCTTTATTTAAGTAGGGGACTGGGTTAGTTTTCAATGGGGCCAGTTCCTGAGCAGCCAAATGAGTGTTAGTGCTGGTGCTTTTTAGGCAGTAGAAGTACAGAGCTGCTGGTGATGGAAGAGAGGAGGCAGGACAGCTCCTTTGAGCAGCTTAGACTCATCACAAAGATGCCATTTCTAAGTGTACTTTCCCAGTTTCTCTAACCTGATAAAAAGGAAGGCCAGCTGCTGAGAACAGCACTCTCTCCCTCTGCTCACAGCTCTTCTATCTTCACTTTTATAGCAGGGTGGAAGTCCCTGGCTTGGTGTGGGCCAGCTGCCCACAGGCTGTGGGAGGTGAGCATGGTCAGAGCAGAGTTCCTCCTTCAAAGTAGCTCACCACTGAGTCAGCTTAGAAGTATGGCTAAACTCTGTTCTCTGCAGTAAGGCTGTCCTGAAAGGTGATGTTACCGTTTTTTAAGGGGGAAAGCAAGTGGATGACTTGTCAGCAGCTTTCCAAAAGAAGATGATAATTTAGAGGCACAGAAACTGAAAGAAGCAGATTAACTTCTCTGACCCAGAGCCTGAGGTAATGGAATTGAAGATAACACAGAAGGCTTGTAAAGAAAGCTTCAGATTTATATAAAAGAAAAACCAATGAAATAGTATAACTAATCAGGTATGAGCAGTCATGGGAGAAGGAACAAGAGAGAATTTTCTTGCAGTAGAAGATTTTAGATTAGGGTCTCTTCTGTTTAAGCCTTCTTTCATGTTTAGCACAGTAATTTCAGAAGCTCCTACTGAAGACAAAGGCTTGACAGAAAGATGAGAATCTTCTACCTTCACTATTTCAAGAATATCCAAAATTTTCTGTAGTAAAGCTTTGCTTCATAATGGGTTTGTGGAAACAAGCAGCAGAGCTCAGTTTCTCAGTAACTGCAGATCAGGGATACTGAGCTTACCTTTCCTTCTTATTTACAGCCTCACAAACACAATTTGGGCTCTGACTATTTGGCTGGACTCTCTCCAACTCATCCCTCTTCACCAGGATAAATGGAGACTGCAGGCCAAATTTCACTCACAGAGCACCTGTGCGTCCCATATGCTTGAATAGGTGTATCTATATAATAACAGCTTTTCTGGGAAATGTACAGTAGGTTCCAGTCTCTCTCTCTGATATTGGATACACACAGGCAGCAGGCCTATTACATAAGAAAAGGCCAGATTATACAAACAATTTTCCACTTTCAAAGACATTCAAACTGCCTTTCCAGTTCAGCTCAGGCTGCTTGCTCAGGTGGCAAGTGTGGACAGAAGACCTGATCTCTCTAGTCAAACTCCTAGCAATTAGCTCTTTTGGATTGTGGAGAGGTATAGAAAATAGCCTTTTTCTTTCTCTCAGGAAAAGGCTGAAATTTTATTACTCACAGAATGTTAACCCATTTATGAAAAAAAATTACAGAATTTAGTAAGCTGGAAAGTTTTTACAGAGAGTGGTGTTCAAACCAGTCTGCATCCACAGAGAATGAGGCTATCTACAGGTTTTTCGACAGCAGGTTATGGAACTACACAGCAGGGTATAATTCTCTGTCCCAATTCCACAGAGGCTAGAAGAACCTTCAGATTTTCTCTTCCTATTGGACTCCAGAGAATTTTCTGTAAGGTCAAATTTTTTCACACTTTTCCCTATGTAGGTAACTCCCTGTCACTGCCTTCCATGGAGATACCTTTTAGACATCAATCAGACATCTTAGTAAATGTATCATGTATCCATATTAAAGAAAAAGAAGCCCTGGACAAGTTGACCCACTTGTCCCAGTCCTGTAAACAACAGAGAGGGATCATTAAAAGCTACTCTGAAAGTTACCGTAAACATCCAGATTGGTCCTGGAGACGCACATGGGAACAGAATGGTTTGGAGAAAGAAACAACAAGCCACCCAAATCTCCCACAAAGGTACACACCCAACCATTTTTGTTTCCCTTAAGACCTTTTAAAATAGAAATAAAAATAGCTTTAGACTTACTCATTTACTCATCTGCTGAGGTGCTCTTGGCACTTGCCCCATCTCCCTTTTCTGGCTAGTGTGACTTCCCAGGCCCTGCTCCACAGCTGGACCCAAGCCAGTTCAGGACAATGAACTACCAACTGGTCCTGCAAGAATTATAGGAGATCATTTTTATCAAGCCTTGCTGTCCAGGGGAGGTTAGTACCTGAATGTATAAACATCTTTGAAGAGATATTGAAAGGTCATCATTCAGGAGAAGAGCGACCTCCTTAGAAAGACGGAAGCAAGACCAAGCAAACGTAAAAAAAGACGGGTCACAAAAACTTTTCTCTCTTACCTATGCCAAATTACCAGTCTTACTTAAACATCCCAGAGGTCTTTCATTTAGAGGTGCAATGGAGAGGAAGACAGATCTGCTTGAAGTGGACTTGGCTGGAAAGACCTGGGTATTGGAAAAGGAGTCCCTCTTTTTGCAGCTGCCTGTGTCAGTGGGAAAAAGCTGAGTGGGGTAAAGTTCTTCCTGAGAGCCCCATTCCTACTTTTCACAATTCCTGGACATCGTTTGTTTTGCTTGCCAGGAGCTGTCTGAACTCTGAGACTTGGTGATATTCCTTCAGTCACATTTTATTTGCCCTAGACATTCTTCCCTGAAAATATGCAGGAACTAAACCTGAAGCAGGAAAGAAGCATGTATCACTCTCCTATCATCCAAAAAACACACCAAGCCTGAAGAGGAGGCAAAGAAGAGACAAATGTGTCATGAATTAAACAGAGCAAATATGAGTCAGAGTAAGTGAGAAGGAGTTGCTTCTGGAACAGTATGGCAGTGTCCAGGCAAATTCCTTTCTCTAGCTCACCAGATCCAGCATTTGACCTACACCCATGCTCTGCTGAAAACTCAGCACCTGGGTAATCTCAGCTGGTTCTGTTCAGTCCTCCAGCAAAATCAATAATCTTATACAATTTTTGCTTTTGTCCCTCTTTTTTTCTGGTGAGAGCTGTAAGGAAACAATTTCCTTTCGAAACCTCTCCCTCCCAAAAGGAGGTCTGTAAAAAAATGTCAGGGAATTGGAAGAGACCAAATTCCCCCTAATCAGAGAATCATGTTTTTAAACAAAAGAATATATAATGCATACAAATAGGGAAAACTCCTGAAATCAGCTTTCTCCACACCTAAAAAAGAGATGGGAGGGAAAAACAAACAGCCCAAGTACTGAGCATTATTTACACTGCTTGGGGGTAGGAAAACAAAAGAAGAAAACATAGGCAGGAAGAAGAAGACAAATAGGGGGAGAAAATTTCCTCTCACCCCTTTTCCTCCAGCTATATTTGGCACTGCAGGAGTGGCAGAAATGGGAAAGGTGCAGTATTTCTGTTAAGTTGTGACTGGGGTACAGGCCTTTCCCATTACTAACTGCTTTGTTATGAACACTTATCCAGCATATAAAAAGGTTTAAAAAAAAGCACAAAACTGAAAACTCTGTTAATGTAAACTAGGTATCTAGTGATCTCATAGCTGTACACACTGTTCCTGGACCTGCTGCCTACTCTCTGGGTCTCCCCATTCTGCTGGCAAGGAAAAGACAGAAAGACACAGCAGCAGCACCAAGATGGACATGTCCTCCAGCCCCCTGCAAGAGTCAGCTTTTTATGACTGTCTCCGTAGCTGAAAATGTCCTTTCCACTGGCTTCCAGTGCCCACTGCCAAAAGGACACACCACTCTTGCCAGCTCCTGGGAAGGCAGAAATGTCAAAGAGAGAAACAAAAAAATGAAAGAGACCAAAGCATGAATATCTGATAGCAGGGTTAGATTCTTATCTGCATCCATTCTTGCATGCCACAGCAGAGCCGTGCCCACAGAGCCACACTGGCAGCACAGCCCGGGCCCATGGAGTGCAGTTCATATCCATCAAACCTACAGATTTGTATCAAGGTGCTACTGAGGAGGATCTGGTTACACAGCACATCTTTCATCTCAGTACAGTCTGTATCGAACACGGCCTGATCCTCCACATCAGCCACAATTGCAACACTAGGGCAATCTACACCTGCAAAGCCACATCTTCATTTTAAACCAGTTTATATTCATATATTCATTCAAAGGGGGGCCATGTCCACAGAGCAACATCCATTCTGTCAAGATGAATTCTAGCCACAAAGCTGCTCCCTACACCAAGCCTGCCTCATCAACCACATCTCCAGTACCAAAAGAGTTTGTATCCACAGCCAAGACTTTGTATTAAAAAGATTTAGAAATTATTTACCAATCCAGACCTCTCCAAGCACATCACATGTTGCCCAGAGCAATGAAAATCCAAATTATGTGTCCATGGGGGAGGGGAAGAAGAGGTTTTTATATGTCAATCACTTTGAGATTTTCCTCTTTTAAAAAAATAATTAAATGTCAGGAATGGAAAGTGTGTCTGCTTGGAAATATTGGGAGCTGGAGAGAAGAATCCCTGTAATTGCATTCCTTGCTACCTCTCTCTTTGTTCAGCAGTGATGAGAACTTCACAGAAAGCATCAGTTGTTTGTTTCTCCCTCTTCCTCATCAAAGGACTGCACCCCAGAGGAGGTGACATCTGAGACTTTGCGGCTCAGTGCAGCATGTTCCATCTCCTCTCGAGGAGACAAAGATTCCAGGTCCCGGCACACTGCATCATCCTCCTCTGGAGAGGGCTTCTTGTTTAGGAGAGGAGCCTTCTCCAGCCGTGGGTTCCCTTTATCCTCATTGTGGTCCTCCATGTATGTGCTGGACTCAGCTCCACCCCCACTCTGAGCAGTCTGCAGGGGCCACACGTGGACCAGCCCCGTGCTCTGGATGAAGTTCTGCTCCTGCTGCTGTTGCTGCAGCTGCTGCTGCTGGAGAAAGCTGCTCTGAAGCAAAATGCTTTCCTGAAGGTTTGTCTGGGACTCATCGAAATTCTGGCCTAGGTAGGAGCCAGTTGCTGGGGAGGCGATGAGGGACTGGTCGCTGGCCTCCCAGGCGTCGGATGAACCTAAGCAATACATGCCCTGCGAGACGTAGGAATGAGGCCAGCTATCATACTGCGTCTGGGCCATATGTTCTGCAAGCAAAGGAGGCAAACAACACACGGTTAATACTCTCCCTAGGCCAAGCTGGCTCATCCAGGTAGCCTGTGTGCCTGTGCCTGGCACTGTACTGCACAGGGTGTATGAATCCTTTAGAGGGAAGGAGGGCAAAGAGAAAACACAGTTCTGGGCACTCGGCAGGTGACCTTAATTATACCCACAACTGACTGTAAGAGCTGGTAGCTTTCCACAGTTGTGCTCTAAAAAGGCAAAAGGAACTGGGCTTTGGAAACTCTCTGTTAAGATTAGATTCCCTGGACAGCTCCACAAACAGGGATGACTCTAGCAGATCTGACTGGGGTTACAGAATACAACAGGGTAGAGCAAAAGAGAGCAATATGACAACCAGAGCAGAAAGGGGGTGTCTTAAGATTAGCAAGAAGCACTGGAGCTCACCTTGGCTCTCCATCAGCTCCTGATAGTTCTCAGAGTAGTTACCTGCTGGGTTGTCCTGATTTGAGTTTACACTCACATCCTCACCATCCATGGAGGACCAGGCCATGAGAGTTGCTTCAGAAATAGCAAATTGCTCCATCACTCCTGTGCCAAAGGAGACCGGGAAGGGAAGCAAAGATGTGTTAAAGCCTCCACTTCTCGCCATCATCCTTGACCTCATCTTTTGGTCACACTGTCCCACTCTGGTCCTATCTCAGCAACACCCATCACCCACAGCTGGCCCTCACCCTCTCCACCTTGCATTCCACTGGCAATATCCCAACCATCAAAGTCTCTCTCTACTTCAGCCACCCAAACCACCCACAGCCTCTCCCAAGTGTTCTTCTCAAGCTTCTGCATTGTGGTCTCTCAGGGATTCCACTCTGGGGTACCCGACCAATCCAGTCCGCATGCCACAAAAAAGGCATGACTACCTGCAAGGAAGCGCGCCTCCTTCTCGCCGTCGCTGAGGTCCGAGTAGGCATCGGCGTCCTTGCGCGCGCTCTCATGCAGGTGCTGCTGCTGCTGGCTCTGGGCTTTGCCCCAGCCCTGCCACTCAATCATGTGAGCCACGCGGCCCTGGCCCATCGCCGTCGGCTTCGTGACGTGGTCCTTCATGCTGCGAGATATCCCTAAGGGGCCAGACATCGGGAAACAAGGGAGGGCTATTACACAGCTCCAGCATTTTAGGCCGTGCTTTTTACCTCTCTTAGAAGTGGAGCTTCTCCCCTCCTTTCCTGACAGGATGCATGACTAGGGCTGGGTGTCTCCCACCTTTCACTGCATCACTCTCCAGGGGAGTTTCTCCATATTTCCTTGGACAAACTCTCAGAAGGGGGAAAAAGGGGAACCCCAAATATAAAAGACCATTTCCTTCCTTGCCTAGAATCCATTTAGGATATAGCTGGGCATGAAGGATGAAGCCTGTAAGTGAACAAATTAAGAAACAGAAAATGGGGTTAAACCCAAGACTGAGGGGAAGCAATTGAAGATGTCTGAGCAGGGGTGCACAGTGAGAAGCCAACAGGAGTAAGACAAATTCGTTCTTTAAAAGGGCAACAACTGTGAGATTTCTGTATTTAGAATCACAGTGGTGGAGACTCCTCTAAGGCCACGAAAAGGCAAAAGCCAGAAAGGAGCAGTTGTGAGAGCGACAGAGAGATATGGGAAAAGGCACAAAGGCCTGTGGAGAGAAGCTGCCAAGGATAAAGTCAAATTTTGAGGACCTCACCAGAGAAAGATGATTTAGCCAAAGCCCCAATCCCATAAGCATTGGAGTTGCGTTTCAGCTTGGGGAGGATGGAGGTCGTATCTTCCATGGAGAGCTGAAAAGAGAGAGAATATGAAGAAATGATATACAGGAAGGAGAAAAGAAAGTGAATTGAAGTGAGAAAACAGTAGGTAGTTAGAAGATGAGGAGCAGAAGCAAGCAGTAAGAACAAAAGAAAGAAAGGAAAAATTAGAGGCTATTTAACCAGGACTGGATATTGCACAGCATTGGGACTGACTGAGGCAAGACCAGAGGGAGAGGCAGAAAGAGGCTGTGAGAAGCCTCCTGTTAGCAGCTGCCAGTCCTCCATAGACATGCTGCACCATTCCCAATTCTTTGTTAGAGATGCAAGACATGGATGATGGACAGTTCAGGGATCTTGCAGTGGGGAGTTGTCAGTGCAATAGGCAAGCCACAGTAATGTATCTTATATGCATCATACTATCAATTTTTTAATGTCGCTTTGGGTTTTTTTTCTTCTTATGTGGTCTTAATAAAATTATCATGACTGTATCAGTGATGGGTTGTGTTTCAAGCACCTACATCAGTAAAGAAATTTGGTCTACATCTCTGCTTCATTTTCTTTACTGTCTTTTCTGTGTTTATCCTCAGTCCCTGAATAACAAGAACAGGGCACTATTGGGACAGGCTGTCACAAACATCATCACAAAAATAATCTCTCAAGATGAATAAATCAGGCTTCTTCAGAGATGGCAGGCATTGCATATGAGGCTTAACTTTTACAAGGGCTAAATAAGCATTGCTTCTGCTCTTCACTTCAACTTCTCTGAAAATCAAGGCCAGAATGTTTCAAACACAAGGATACTCAAAAGTAGTGACTATGACACTGGAAATTTTAAATCCTGACACAAAAGAAGCACTTTGTCATAAGCATCAACCTCAGAAAAAGTGAATGGAGCAATAACTGGGCAATGAAATAATTGGAGGCAAAGGAAGGCATTGTAAGGATCTTGCACTGTGTATAATTCCAGCCAGTTGCCAAAGTATGAGAGGCGAGTTTTTCTGGAAACTGAGTGTAAATGCAGAAGCTAAGGCATCCTGTAACTGTGGAGCCAGGAACGTGTGTGTGTAACATGAGCTGAAGAAATCAGAAAGCAGAGGAAGAGCAGCAAAAAGTGAGAGTACAGCCCTTGTTCCGTGATGCATTTCCTCAGGTGATGAAGCCTGTTGGAGAAAGTCCATCTATGCCCCCAGTGGTCATTCCTGCCTGGGTGCTCCTGCTCAGTATTCACCCACTTGTTCCAAGACAGCCTGGGGGCTGTGCTGTGAGCTGCCTCATGGAACTCATCCAAAAAAGGAAGTAAATTGCAGAGGGCTTCTACTACTGCAAGGTTCAAGAGCTGTGACATGAAGGCAGGAATGAATGGGAAGGGAAAGAAAGTCGTGGTCCAGCTTTGGTACCAACGAAGATCTATGGAATTACACTGGGTAAGAGCTGCCTCATGAAAGAGCTCCATGGATTCTGTATGGGTTGGAAAATGGGAAACTGTAAGTAAGGAAACTGTCTTCTACTTTCTTTAAGGAAACACGAGAAACATGACCCTGTGTACTTTTCTTTCAGCTAGACATAGGTGCAGTGAGGAAAAAAAAATGACAAATTTCTTCTAGACAGTTGCTGCATGCACCATTATTTTCCAACACAATTTGTTTCTGTAATTGATCCTAGGCAAAAGATCCCAAGCCATATGTGCCACAATGAAAGAGGTATCAGCATAGTGAGAATTAGTTAAAAATTATATTCAATGTCTCAGGTGCTTTCAAATCACAGTCAAGAAGAAAGCTAAAGGTATTTTAAAAGTTTTGAAAGAATCTGGAATTTGAAAATACTTATACTACTCAAAATGGAGCTGCTAATCCTGGCCTTCCAAGTTACAAAATTATAATGTCAACTTATGTGAAAATATTTTATAAGTACCCTTTTAAAAAGTCCAGTAGAACAAATATGCATTATTCCTTTCTCAGGATGCATTAGTGAAAAAGAAAAAATTTTTTTTTTTCATGGCACAGGTATTAAGAGCAAGAGGAACATGTGTAATTAAAATGTTTGCTTGTTTCTCATCTGCTTTTTAACTGAAGTTAACTGGTACTCACCATCTACCCTAGAAGGCAAAGAATTCTGTTACTTCTGTGTACAACTGAAAATGAGAGAGACATTTCTCCCAAACTCCCGGAGAAGATCAAATGATGCTCTAATCAAGGACTCCTGTTTTTTAAAATATACTGGACAGACACCTTTCTTATGTAGCAGTGCCCAGAAATCTCAAGAACAGAACATATGAAATGGCACACATTTGTCCCCAAAAGGATGAAAGCAATTCAATAGCCACCTACAGATCGAAATACCTGCCAGACAGCAAAAGACTCAGAAGCAAACATCTATCACCATCCTCTGAATTGTAGATAACTCCCAGAATTTCAGCAGCACAAAGGACTTTCAGTTATGTTCCCATTCCGGCCTCCACTGCATCCAATGTCAGACAAATCTTGGTCTTCCTATGACTAGAAATTTGAAAAGTGATGCAGTGCATACTCACATTGATACCATCCCAGGAGAAATCTGTCCGTGTTTGCTAAAGAAAGCAAATAAAGGCACCACATCAGTGTAACAAACAGCTTGCAAGCAGCCATGCAACTCCAATAGTTTGCCAATAATCAACAGGCACCACTTTATCTGGTATGTCATAAAAAACTTCTGTCTTTCAAGATGGTTTCATTCTCTGCTAGTGAGTATGGTCCCTGTAGGTGTCACAGTGTTTGAAGGTGAAATAGTGAACGGGGGATGGAGCAGGAAAGAGAAAACACCTTTTCCCAAGGCTCTCCTCCTAAGTGTGGGTTGCACCACTTTGAGGTTAACACAAGGAGGAGCTACACCACCTTTGTATTTTGAGTGTCTTACAGCAAGCAACTCAATTCTGCTGAAATTATTTTCTCCTGCAGTGTTTTGGTTTGTCCATTCTGACTCACTCACCCCTTGCACACCAGAAACATTTCCCACATCAGCCATCACAGTACCAATTCAGAGTGTGTTTCCTTCAGCTGGGAGGACTCACATCTCAACATCTTGGGTCTGGGGATGGAGACGCTCAGACAAATTTAGATGACTCACGTTACACCTATGGTATCCATTCACATAAATCAAAATGTTCACCGAGGTGTGGTTTATGCTCACTGACTTTTAGATCTGCTTTGATTTGACTGAATTCTTCATACAAGATTGAGCCCAACAATTTCTGCCAGGACTCCATGAAACTCTAAGTGTCTTGAAGTTACTTTCCAAGCCAGCAAGGTACACAAACAAAATAAAAATAGCTACATACATACACCTATTAACATTTTTCAAGTTTTTGCAAACTGTATGTTATTTGTTAAGCTTATTTGTGAACATTATTTGTGATTCTTCAACTATTATGCATTTAAAATAGATTTTATCTATCTATTAATCATCATTGCATACTCGGAACCTTACAAAGCTGAAAATTCAGGTATCTAAGAATGCAGAAGCTGCAATAATTCAATGAACCAGCCCTTAAAGTATTGCATGGTAAGTCAATTGTCTGTGAGTTACTAGTGAATGCATCTCTAAAATTCAAAATGCAGACAAATGTGTTCTTCAAAAGATTTAATGGCTGTGCTGCAGAAGCTGGGACAGACACAGTGCTGGACATTCCAATGCGAACCCCTTATTCAAGGAACGCAGACCTACAGGCTTGTCAGAACTGTCACTGTTTTTCTCATGTTGCATTCCACCCCCATCATGACTAGTTAGCACTAGAAGCACTTTTCATTTGCAAATTCTTACTCACTATGGATCTTGTGAGGGGAGTGACTCAGTTCTATTCAGAGCAAGCCAAACTACCCAGGTACGATTCTCAGAAGCTCACCGGCATTCCAGTCCTCTCACAGATGATGCCTCAGTGATGCACAACACCCACTTCTGAACTCAGAATTCAAACTTTCTCATCCCCTTGGCCAAGTAGCTCTGGGCCAGGCACTCACCTCAGTGGAAGGTCGATGGAAGCTGCTGCCATGCAGTGAACTCGTGCTGTCCATATTGATTTGGTCCACATCTTTCAGTCCCTTCCAGTCTACTGCAATCACTTCGTTTCCTGTGGGAACACATCTGGTCGGGCTTCTGAATGCCACTACAATTTGTTCTATCAGTCTTAAGCCAACTCAGTTAAACAAGCAGGAGAATCATAGAGTTTAAGGCCACAACAGACTCAAATCTGTTCCATTTTTAATCAGACCACCTGTACCTTATCAACTGTTACATTTCTCACAGCTATTTCCATATGAAGACTAGTCACTTGTGTTTTTCTCAAGCATGATGTATGCTTGGCTAAAGTACAGATTCATCCAGTCATCCAATCATGATGTATGACTGGGAAAGTGTCCAATTTCGGGGTTAAGATGACCCCAAAACCTGGAAAAAGTCTTTCTTCCCAGCCTGAGCCTTGAAGAAGGAGTCAGGAGACGTAGCTTGTGCTTCTCAAGGTTGTTTATTCTCTTATCTATAACATTCTCTTTCTGTCCCACGAGCTCCTCTCAGCAGGATGAAACATGAGGTTCTGTCTGCCCCTGTGGGCTGGTACTGACCTTATATACTACAAATTACGTGTGCTATATTTACATATTTGTACCAATTATTATCACCTATGTTGG